>JASCZI010090713.1:104559-123973 GCA_036250425.1 Stylosanthes scabra
CTGTTTTCATATAAATTTCGTTTCTGTTTTCATGTAAATTTCGTTTCTCTTTTCTTGACCCAAAGTCACGCCTAGGCGTAAACAAGACCATGCCCAGGCGTGGGTTCATCACCAAATTCGTTTCTGTTTTCATATAAATTTCGTTTCTGTTTTCATGTAAATTCTATTTCTGTTTTCGTGACCCAAAGTCACGCCTGGGCGTAAATAAGACCACGCCTAGACGTGGCGCCAAATCCGTTTCTGTTTTCTTTTCAATTTCGTTTCTGTTTTTCTTTCAATTCCGTTTCTGTTTTTGTAAAAATTCAATTCAGTTTTTATGTGAAAATTTCGTTTCTGTTTTATATGAAAATTTCGTTTCTGTTTTATATAAAATTTCGTTTCTATTTTCATGAACATCCAATTCAGTTTTTGATTATCATCATCAACAACAGCAACAACAGCAACAACAACAACATGAACAACAACAACAACAACAACATAATAGTGGAGGAGGAGGAGCAGAAGAAGAAGAAGAAGAAGAAGAAGAAGAAGAAGAAGAAGAGGATTACGAAAATGGTTGTGGTAGAAATGATGGCGACGACGGCGACAGCAACGGCGGCGGCGGCATCGTAGTAGCAGGGAGAATGAGAAGGACGATGAGGAGGGGAGGAGTTGCTGCTGAGAAATTGGGAGAGAAGTGCGCCGTTTTGAATGGGGAGGAGGGGCGCGTGTTTTCACGCTACTTGGGTGAGAGTGGATAAAAAATACTTGGTTGAGCTTGGTTGGTGAAATTGCTTGGATGTGTAGCATTATTGTTTATTTTATACTTTGAAAATACGTACAAAATATTTTATTTAACAAGTCTAATCAAATTAGATAATATACTACACATTTATTTTTAATTATCAGAATGGTTTCTATCGAAATTAAACTAGCTTGATTAGACTTATTGATAATAAGGACTTGTACATATAGCATTACTCAAAGTAATCCAATGATGTATTTGTTGATAGAAACTAATTATTCATAGACATTGTAATTAGATTCACACCTAAAACTATTTTGCAATAATGCTTGAAATCAAATTATATATAGTTATAGAGGAGAAAAAGAGAGGGGTGAAGGATAAGAAGGAGCAGATGTGGTGGATGTGGATGTGAATGTGGCAGAGGAGAGATCAGATGAGGAAGAAATCGATGATGCACGAAGACGAAGCATGTCGCAGATACGGAGAAGGTGGCCACGCCAGCGAAGAGAGACAAAGGGAGGAGGAAGGCGGAGCAAATCTGTCAATATACACAAGAGACAGGCAGAGAGAGCGGAGGAGCATCCAGGCATGATGGTGAAAATTCCAACAACACAACGTAGAGGTTGCAGCAATGGGCGAGAGCGAGGGCGAAGGCGAACTACGACGTAGTGGTGGAGGGGAGGAGAAGAGTCTCCCTAATGGAGGGAAGAGCAAAGCAGGATGAAAGACTAAAAAGGATGGGCAGGATATATAATAGGATTAGAGATTTAGAGCTCTCAAATAAGCGGGAGCTATTTAAAAAAAGAAAAAAATTAAGAAATTTAAAAACTTTGTTATCGGAAGAAGATCCATTTAATTTGATTTATAAAGAAGTTAAAATTTTCAATATTATATTTAAATTAAATTTAGTTTTTTAATTTAAAATAAAGTTTTTTATTAAAACAATTTATTGATATTATTTCTTTAAATATAAATTATTTCTACGT
This sequence comes from Stylosanthes scabra, assembly GCA_036250425.1. Taxonomy (NCBI): domain Eukaryota; kingdom Viridiplantae; phylum Streptophyta; class Magnoliopsida; order Fabales; family Fabaceae; genus Stylosanthes; species Stylosanthes scabra. The sequence goes on from JASCZI010090713.1 coordinate 106,273, forward strand.
AAAATGATTTGATAAAATTTTAATAACACTTGCTTTCCGAATTAAGTGTTATAGACCACACAAAAATGAATTTGATTTTGAATAATGTTCTGTCAATTTAAAATGTTATTATTTGAAAATTTCAATTTATTTGATTTTTAATCCAATTAGATAGATCTAATTCCAACCATGAAATTTTAAAGTTTAACATTTATGTTTAGAGTTTGTTATTTTATTTTAAATTATAATCTAAGTATATTTTAAATAATATTAAATCTTTTTTATTAATTTTTAATTAAATTAAATTAAGCAATTAAAATTTATTTCTACCTACTAAAAAATTGACAGCATCCATTTCCTACTCGTGCACAAACTCTCAATTTGATCCTGAAGTTGCATTCTTCTGCATATATTGTATAGTGCGTGAGGTAACTTACATTCTCATACATTAATGTATATAACTACGAAGCACGGATACTTCATTGAATTGACGTGTCCACGTATCGGACATATTTTGGACATTACACTCATCGACACTCGTTCGACACGCGTGTTTTCTGTATCCTATTCGTGTCCTTAAATAAACAAAAAAATACATTTTCGGTCACACATGACACTTCAAAATACCATCACGTGTTCGTGTGTCTCACTTTCTTCTTAACTTATGTCCTTAAGATTAAAAGTAGTATATATTATTTTTTTCAAAATTAAAAGTTAATTTAAATATTTTATATAATTAAAAAGACATTAAAAATAATAATTTAAACTTTAATATAAATAAAATGTCAAGATATTATTATAATTTCATTAAAAAATACATTATATTTTATATATATGTCGTGTCCCCGTGTCATATAAAAAATTAAGATTGATGTGTCGGCGTATTGTGTCTCGTGTCCGTGCTTCATAGGTATATAGTGTTGGGCCACCGTGGGAGCAAAATCATCGGGGAGACTTTGGGAAGAAACTAAATGAGAGAACACAAGATGAGAAGAAACTACATCCAATTCAAAACCTTAAGATGTCAAATAAATAGGTCTCTCATCTTATAAACTCCTCACTTCTCTTTGCTCTCAAAGATGTGAGACTAACCCCTCACACTTGAACATCAACATATTGATGGACGATTGTCATAATGGATACTCAAAATGACAATGTTTTATGATGAACCGTAAAATTGGGTTGAAACAACGTTGTTCTAAAGAATATTTAGTGATATCTTTCGCTTGAATTATAATCATAAATACCCGTTGGAACAACTTTATTTCAACCTAATTTGAGCATTGTTTAGATAACAACATTGTTGTGAGTATTCATAATAGCAACCATCTATCTTATATTAAGATGACATTAATATATGAGTGATAGCAGTTGTTTCCAAAATTAAAGTCAAATTTATTTTTAACATAAGAGTGAAATTTTCTCACCACATTAAGAATTAACTTTTTCCATGTATGAATTTGGCCTTGCCATTTCAATCATTGTTCACTGCACCTGCACCTAGAACTGAGCATATTTATTGATCTAAATATCGGTAACATTTTTTTTTTTTATAGAAGAACAAACTTTTATTCATAAATATTATTAAATGGTGCTTAAGTATGGGTTAAAAAACACTTCATTTGAAATGCTAGATGTAAAATCTTATATAACTCAAAATAAACTAAATTCGGAACTACGGGTGCGTTTGGTAATAGGCCTGAGACTGAAAGACTGGGACTAAATTAGATTTGTGTATTGTGTTTAGTTTGAGGAATGTAAAATTAAGTTGTGTAGAGATTAAAATAAATAAAATTACTAAAATACCCACATATTAAATTCTTCTTTTCTTCTCCCTCAAACCCACTGCTCCCAATAAACACGAGAACAAGAACAATTAAAATCACATCCCCCAACCCAATGCTTCCAATGAACACAAGAAGAAAAACAACAATTAAAATCACATAATAAAAAGAAAATTCTGTTTTTTGTCAGAAAAAAAAGAAAGAAAAACACCCCACACAAGCTAATGCCCAATATCTTTGAGGAGTCAAAGACATGGAATCAGGAGGGAACGATGAACCCACAAGCATGGTTGTTACACATTGCTATTTTTTGTCTTTTATTTTTTTCAAACAGTCAAATTCAAGAAAAAAATAAAGTACCAGTATGGTTCCCAAAAAATTCCATTTCAATTTGAAATTGACTCCACCTTTTATTCTTGTAATTAGAGGAAAAAGAATGACAAAATTGTGATGCAGAGGAGGAAGAGAATAATGAGGGGGAGGCGGTGGTGGTGGTTGCAGCAAGTAGAAGAGGAGAGAGACACCCAGAGTGAGATAATGATGGTTAGATGAAGAACAATTGTGGTGGTGGAAGAAAATGATGAGAAGGAGTGGTGGTGATGGTTGCAGGGGACGGTGATGGGTGGTGATTAGTTGAAGAAGATGATGATGGTTATAATAATGGCAGTGGTGTGATGGAGAAGAAGAATCTGAGCCCTAATTTTAATTGGAATATAGGATAAAGTTGGAATTTTACAAATTATATAAGCATATTTTAGGAAAGAAATGTTATTAAAATTTTAGTGTCAGTCCCATTTTTCCAGTCCCTCCAAATTGGAGGTACTGATTACTGAAAATACTGGAATTTTAGGGACTGATGCTGAAATTTTAGTTCCGGTCTCCGTCTAACAAACACAATATTGAGTTCCAGTCCTACAGTCTGAGTCTCAGTCTTCCTTACCAAACACTACCTAGGAGATATGCTCTAAAAATATTCTCATCATTAAATTGAATCCTATTGTTTATTGAAATTAATATTAGAGATGATATCTTAAAATAAATGATACAAACTTCCTTTTACCTGTTTGTTTAGTGAGAAATGCCTTAATTTTTTTTTTGTCAAGAACTGATCTAAATATGCTTGCATTTTACACTTTAGCAAAAGAGCCAGTATGATGTAAATTGCAAAATAACGCCTTACTATTTTGGTTAACTACACATGGTAAAAAGAAAGTTTTATGGGGAACAGCTCAATTGTTTATGCATCCTCGTTATATGCATGTTGCTGCTACTAGGTATATATATTCCATCATATTTGCACATATTTTTCTCATGCTTATTATGTTGGATTCATGTCTCACAAAATCACCTGAATAAGTTTTCAGCTCTGAGTTAGGGGTCTATGCTTATGCTGCTGCACAAGTGAAGAAAGCCATGGAAGTAAATCTCCGTATATATATATATATGTAATTAAAGAATGTTTATTATCATTATTATGCTTTGAATTGTTGTTCCTTTTTCATAATTGAAATGTGTCGCTGCATGCCACACATTATTTGGGGGAGAAAACTATCTCTTCTGGGGTGGTCGTGAGGGTTATCAATCCCTTTTGAACACAGATATGGAAGATAGCTTAATCATTTGGTTCGTAATTATTTTATCTTTGATTTAAATGTTTGTACAAATCACATTTTTCTTTTTTTTGTATAAATAAATAAATAATTTGTAGAAAATAACCTTCAAATTGAACAAGTGTGACATTATTTTTTATTTTTTTGGGGGGTGTACTAATAATACTAATAGTAGTAAGTACTAATTAATTTTAAAATATATTTTTTATTAAAAGAAGATTTTTTCATCTGAAAAGATAAAAAAGTTTGTATTGAGAAATTATTTTTAAGTATTTCTTTACTTTAATATTGGTAGATAAGAAAAGTTATAGGTGATATTATATGTATCAATAATTTTGTCAATTAAGATATTTTCAATCTAACAAAAATTATTCATATTAATTGGAAAAAAAAAATAGAGGAAGAGGAGACTTATAAGATAGAGAAGGACTGGATGACCTTTTAACATAAAATATCTTAATACCAAATTACTTTAATTTTTTAAAATAAAATTAAAAATAACACTATATATTTTTTTTAAATTCATCCAAGCAAGCTCTATAAGTTTCACATCTCTTTGAAAAAGACAGTTTTAGAATTTAAAAATGTGATACATTCCTTATTTCGGTGTCTAGAGCATAAGTTTTTTTTTTTTGTCTTCTAGGGCATAAGGTTTGGTTGGAATATAGATTTTGTTAGTTTATTTACAATGGTGTTTGTTTTGTCACATATTTGCACAAAGAACAGCACAAGTTCTCCTTTAATGATAATACAAGCTAGGTTCTTTGAAGCTGCTGTTGCATACAAGAAGAAGATTGGATTCAATGGTAATAAGATATTGTTGAAATTCCCAGCAAGCAAGCATAGCCATTTTTTGATTCTATTCTTACGAAATTTTTTTTTGGTAATTTAATTTCAAGGATACTGTTGATTGAACCCAAGCCACAATAACCTACAAAACATCAGTGAGATTCTTAGTTGTGTATTTACTTGGTGATTTTGCACATACATGATACATTACTCTATATTCAAACTTCTATTGAGTAGGTATGACTGGGATGCTGCAACCACAGCTAATTTCTTGCGAAAGTATGGACTTATAGGTAATATTTATGGTATACGTGAAATTTACCATAATCCGATATAAGTTAAAAGGTAAATTTTGCTTGTGATGCGTACTATTTTAATTAATTGATATGTATTGGATAAATATAGTTAAATTTGAGTCTTAATTTAATTTAGGGATAAGTATTCTTTTTGCCATAAAGGTTTGGTGTGAAAATCAATTTTGCTAGACATCTTTTTTTTTTCTCTCAAAATTGACCCAAGAGTTTCTATTTCATTATAAAAACACCAAAATTAATCTTTTTTTTTTTCCGAAAATACCCCTTCTCATCATGTTTGTCTTCTTTCCAAATGCATGACACAATTCCAGCATAACACAATCCCCACCACCACCATCACCACCCTTAGAATACATCAATAAATTTAAAAAAAATAATAAATCTTGTTCTTCTAAACAAACTTGAAAACAAAATAATGATTCACTCTTAAAATTATTTTATTCTTTGAGGGAGGGCACTCAAAATTTTTGCTAAACCTTGAAAGTGTTGAAACCAAGAATCCAGTGCAGATCCACCTTCATAAAATTCCTTTTCCACATTTTTATTCTCTTTCTTAACATGGATCTGCACCAACACTCTAGTGACGACGAACCAGATTCTTCGCCGCCGCCCCAAAACCCTAACTCCCCTTATTCCTCCTTGCCGCGCCTCCTCCATGGCCGCTCCATCGCCCCCTCCATCGATGACACAATGCTCGCCCTCACCATGCAGCCACACCGCAAGACCATCTCCGATCCAACCCCATCGACCCTACGCAACACAACGTCGCCTTCATCATCATCGCATTCTCCGTCTTTCTCTCTCACTCTCTCTCCTGATGGCTATTGATGCTGCAGCAGCAACTGCTTCTTCTCTCCCATCTGGTATTTCCTTTGCCACTTGCTCAAAATCCAATTAATCAATTTGTAATATAAGAAAAAAAGGTGATTTTTATTTTGGGGGTGGGGGTTGTTCTAGGAATTTTGAGAACTTACTTAGAAACATTTGTTAAGGAAAAAGAATGCAGAGCACATAAAAATGGAAAATTTGTAATTAAACTATATAAAATTAGTTATGGGAGTCTCAGGTAACTACTGGGGTTGATTGGGTTTTGAGTTGATTGATGTTTTAATAATACTTGTTAGTTGTACGCTTAATTGCAGAAGAGATATGTTATTCAATGTCATATGGAAATGATGGTGGTGGTGAGGAAGAAGGAGAGGCTGAGATCCCTGCTTCTGATGTGTGGCTTGTTCTTTGAATCATTACATGTTTTAGTGAAAAAATAGTCAGGGGCAAAACGGTCAAAATGGTTTTTTTAATAAAAAAGTCAAACTTTTGTGACAATTTTGAGAAGAAAAAAAGATTTATGGTAAAATTGATTTTTACACTAAACATTTATGAGAAAAAAAGTACTTATCCCTTTAACTTAATATATTAACTATGGTTGGATTTTTTTTTATTTGGAAAATTTTAGGATTTATACACAAAGTCCATTTTGTAATTTTTTTTCTTTTAAATAACATATTTATTAGTTGGTTCCAACAAAAAAAATTTAAAAAGTATCAAAAGATAAATTCGTCAAAATATTAAGAAAAATAAGTAGCGCCAAGATAAAAAACTCGCCTTCTCCATTCAAACAACTGTTGTGGAAATGTGGATTAGCTCAATACAAAATAAATCATAAGAGTCTTACTATTTTAGTCATTTTCAGAAAAGGTTGGATGTCTCACAATTAGGTCTCACTTAATACTCGGTCTCCTTAGATAGAATTTTATTATCAATAAAAGTTCCAAGAAAGGCCGGAGGGGAGAAACCAGTCTCACTTAATTCCAACCTTTTTAGATAGAACTACCACTACGATATTACTCTACAGATATTTCTACCCAATAAACCCATCAACAATAAATATTGAATACTATCTAAAATAACACAGATAAATAAATAAAGAACAATAAAATAGAAAAAGAAAAGAACGCACAAATTGATAACGGAGTTCGGCCAAATCTTGCCTACGTCTCCGGTCAGCACTACTTATAGCTGATCTCTTTAATATGTGAATATATAAAGAGGATTACAAATTTTGGGATACTAAAACCTTAAGAACCTAATAAGTCCTTTATATAAGGGTATCATAACCCTTCCTTAATATATTTAGGTGATGTGGGGCTAATTATGTATCACCACTGCCATTCACAAATCTTCACCTTGGCACATATTTAGACCATATCAAACAAATAGTAGTGCTGGCTCAAACCAAATCAGATATTCAGGATGTTGACCAAAACTAAACAATGTTTAAACTTAGTTGACATCAGCACCTTAGTCATCATATCTACAGGATTCTCTGAGGTATGTATCTTCTAGAGCAGTATCTCATTCTCTTCTAGAATTTCCCGCACAAAGTGATAGCGAACGTCAATATGCTTCATTCTTGCATGATAAACTTGATTCTTCGCTAAATGAATAGTGCTATGACTGTCACAAAACACTTCAATGTGCACTTCAATGTGTTATTGACCAACTCCCAAGTCTTCAAGCAAACTTTGAAGCCAAATTGCCTCTGTTACAGCTTCTGTCATTGCCATGTGCTCTACCTCTGTTGTTAACAAAGCTACTGTTGATTGTAAAGTAGACTTCCAACTAACTGGTGCCTTTGCTAGAGTGAACAAGTAACCAGTCGTCGATTTTCGCTTATCCAAATCTCTTACATAATCGGAATCACAATATCCAACTATGCTTTGACCAAGGGAACCATCCTGCTCAAATACTAAACCAACATCTACGGTATTTTGAATATATTGCAGAATCCATTTGACAGCTTGTCAATGACCTTTGCCAGGATCATGCTATATACCTGCTAACAACTCCAACTGCCTTAAAAATGTCAGGCCTTGTACACACCATTGAATACATCAAAATACCAACAGAGTATTCAATCATCAGCACCGCCGCATCAAGCTATGAGACACGCCATCCGAACCTCAATTACCGGAAAAACTTTCTATGCTTTACATAAATAAATACTCCAAAATACCAAACCAATCAACCATCAATTCTGAGCCTTCAGCTTCTCTCTTTTTCTTGTGTACATCTAGCCCATCATAAATTTATTCAACTTGCACACCCAGTCTTTCTTTCTAGCAACTTCTTTGGCAGAGTCATATAGATTTCTTCATCCAATTCACCTTGTAGAAACGCGATCTTCACATCAAGTTGAGCTAGCTCCAAATTCAACTGTGCTACCAGGGCCAACAAAATTCTAATGGAGGAATACTTTACAAATCGAGAAAATACCTTATTATAGTCAATTCCTTCCTTCTGAGCGTAGCCTTTAGCTACCAACCTTGCCTTGTAGCGAACATCATCTTTATTAGGAAATCCTTTTTTCTTGGTAAACACTCATCTGCATCCAATTGCCTTCTTTTTCTTCAGTAGTTGTACCAACTGCCAAGTGTTGTTCTTCTGAAGAGACTATATTTCTTTTTCCATGGCTTCCTTCCATATTTCATTTTCCAAACTTTCAACTACTTCACGAAAGGTGGATGGAACTTCTTCAACTACTAGAAGTGCAAAAACACCATGTCGACAAATCGTGTAAGCTTACGAATTTGTCGTTTTGGTCTGCTTGTTGTAATTGTCTCTGATTACTGTAAGGGGATTCGATGTGAATCCTCTCCTTCATTTGACTCCTCGTCGGCCACAGAAGATCAGAGTTGATGGGTGTGCTACTAACTGGGTTAACAACTAGCTGCTTGAACTTCACCTTCTTTGGTGTATGCCCCACCTGTTGTAGAGTACCATCAGCTTCTTCTTTATCTGCCTTCAACATAGTCAATTTATCAAATGTAACATCTTTGCTAATCATGATCTTCTTTGTTTCTAGACACCGAAGACGGTATCCTTTCACTCCAAAACTAAATCTCATAAAGAGAGCCTTTTTAGCTCGAGGATCCAACTTTGATTCGGTTACATGGTAATATGCAATTGAAACCAAATATGTGCAAAGAATCATAATCAGTTGCACGTTTTTCCGACCACACCTCCAAAGGTGTTCTGTTGTTGATTGCAGATGATGACAAGCGATTAACAAGTTGTTCTGCATATCTAACAGCCTCAGCCCAAAACTGTCTGCCTAACCCAGCATCATACGGTATGCACCGTACTTTCTCCACCAATGTCTTGTTCATGCGCTCTGCCACCCCATTTTGTTGTGGTGTATGTCTGACTATGAACTGTCGAACAATACCATACTTCTGACAAACCTCCTGGAATGGATCGCTCTTGTATTCTTCAGTGTTGTCTGATCGAAGAACTTTGATCTTCCTTCCAGTCTGATTCTCAACTTTGGCTTTCCAACTAAGGAAAATTCCAAGCACTTCATCCTTAGTCTTCATCGTATACACCCAAATTCGTCTGGAGAAATCATCAATGAAAGTGACAAAATAGTGTCGTCCTTCAAGAGATGGAGTCTTTGAAGGTCCCCACACATCAGAATGCACATAATCCAAAATACCCTGAGTATCATGGATAACAGTGTCAAATCTCACTTTCTTCTGCTTCCCCATCATGCAATGCTCACAAAACTCTAACTTACAAGCTTTAAAGTTTTTAAGCAATCCCTGTTTAGCTAGAATTTGCAAGACATTTTCACCAACATGTCCTGAACGCCTATGCCGCAACTTTTTTACTTCTGCATGCTTGTCGCCACTGGAAGGTGTTGTTGCAACCGTTGCTACTGTCCCTACTGTCCCAACAGATAACACGCCTGAAGGATAATCTGAGTTATCTTTCTCGAACTCAACAATGGATAATTCATTTAAAGAGTAATCTAATTTATCATCTTCAAATTCAGCAATGGGTGATCCCTCCAAAGGGTAATCTGAATTGTCATTCCCAAGCTCATCAATAGTTGTTACTACCAACGAGTAATCTGAGTCGTCATTTTGAAACTCAGCAACATTTGCATTTTTAGCAGGTTTAACGAGAAGCCGTTTTAGGCGTCGCAAACAAGTTTAGTTCGGGATTCGCTTGTGTTCGTGAGAACGAGAGAGAGATCGTCGTAGCAGAACCCAAACAAGTTATGAATGCGAGCTAAGAACGTTCCGTCAACAAAAAGGTGTCACAGAGTTTGCAACCAGATTTAAAAATACCGAGTATGGGACTCGGGTCGTTCTCCCTAGAATTTAAAAAAAATTGACTTGTATGTGGTTGTGAGAATGTTGGTGGTTGCAATTGTTGAGATTTAAGAGCAAAGATAAAAAGAATGGATGATAATAAAGATGCTAGGTCTTGAGTTGAGGTATTGTGTGTCCCTATGAACACCACTAATCCCAATTATGAATGGTTGTCATGTAAGCCACGAAACCACACTTTGTCCAGAGGTCGAGTGGGCGGAATTAACCCCGTCCCGTAAGCCCTAGGCAACTTATCTAGTGCTAAGGTCCTAGGTCATTGGAACTCGAATAATCCATCAAATTCACCTCATTAAGGACCCAATCATCACTAGCGAAAGCCTAGCGTCAACATAACAATTTTAACCCGAGGCTTAACCTATCCTTATCGTTAGGGATTAGTGGCTAAGATCATCCACACTTCAACCCATGACCAAAGTACAAGAACACTACTCTAAAACTAAGCTAAGCGTTTTATCAAACACTTGGTGTGCATAATAAAGAAACATAATAAATAATAAGAGAAAATGACAATCTAAGCTAGCAATTGTAGTGGATCAACAAAATAACCATCAAAGAAAATGACAATAGATCATAGCAATATAAACATGAGAGCATAAGAACATAAAAGCTAGAATTGAGAAATAGAGAAGGAGATGAAGAAACAAGTAGTAAATTGCATTACACTAACAAGAGTATTGATAAATAAATATTCAAACATTAAAATGAACTAAAGTTTGGCTAGTGAGGGCTGGAAATAAAAGGGAAAAATGAAAAACAATGAAAAAGTAACGAGATCCTAAGAAAACTAAACTAAGAGAGGAAATGGGAGAAATGAAAATTCTCCCAAAAACTCTCCAAAAATTATTCTAGACTAATGAGCCCCCCAAAAGGGTCTCAAAGGGTGGTGGTGAGTTGTGGTAGCATCCCCCTATTTATAGGCATCAACTAGGCTTGAAATTCCATTTTTAACCTTCAAATTTGAGTGCAGCCCTTGCAACCGTGCGCACGCGCCATGTACCCGTGCGTCCGCGCCTTCCGCTGGAGTGACTTGCATGCCACTCCAGTACCATGTGGCCGCACGGTACTTTGTGCAGGTGCGCGATCCTTGTGCTAGTGCTCGAAATATGAACTATTATACACCGTTGTGAAGCTCTGGATGTTAGATTTCCAATGGCGTTGGAACCAAATAGTTTGGACCTCTATAACTCAAGTTATGATCAAATTAGTGACAGAAGGTCAGGATTGACAGCATTAGGAGAATTCTGAGCACCGATCTTCGGAAGCGAATTCGTCATAGAATCGCGTAGAACTAGAAGAAGTATTCAACATGAAAGTTGTAGATATTGAGTTTATATTTCCAAAGAGTCCAAGTTTGCTCGAATCCGATGACTATAGCTCCTTTTCTCGTTTCACATTCTTTCTTCTTTGTGAAATCTCCGCTTTCACATGTTTTCTCCAAACCATCCTTGCTTCCAATGTTCTTCTTAGTCTTTCTCATGCTTTTCTCAATCCCCATAAATCTGAAATCTAGTAGAAAACTCATAAATGCATTAAGTGGGATGAGACTTCATCTTAACATATTTTTCACAATTTGACTCTTTAGGGGAATTCAAACTCAACATTGAATGCAACCATGCCACCTTATCTGGACATAGGTGAGCCTTATTTTATGTTGTGATTATAATAGAGTTTGTTCATATTCTGACTTTTAAATTTAATAGTTATTTTTGTAAATGAAATTGAGGGATTGCTCATTGTATTATAATGCGTATATGTTGAAGTTGTCACCATGAGCTCGAAACTGCAAGGATTAATGGACTACTTGGTAATGTTGATGCAAACACCGGTGATCCTCAAGTTGGTATGTGTGAATTCATTTTTGTATTTAAAAACATTATAGAAAGATAAAAAGTTGTGTCTGCTGATAAGAAGTTGGAATTGGAATCAATGCTTGTTTCTGCAGGTTGGGACACAGATCAATTTGTTGTGGATATTCAAGAAGCAACAATGATTATGCTTACTGTGATTAGAAATGTATGCTAGTGCCTGCTCCTTAGTTTATCTCATTAAATTTTGCGTTATTGTATGCAGAAGCAGAACTGTAATATTATCTAATTTATTTATTTTTCATTTGCCAGGGTGGAATTGCACCAGGTGGATTCAACTTTGATGCCAAATTGTGAGTATTTATTTTATCAGTAATGCTACACATCCACACATTTACCCTAACCAAGTCCAATCAAACAAAAAATAACCACTCCCACTAAAGAACGTGAGAACATGCGCCCCTTTCTTCTTCTTCTTCTCTGTAACTGCTGCAGCGCCTCTTCCTTCTCTTTCTCAATCTTCTTCTTGTTGTTGTCACCGTCATCGTTGTTGTTACCGCCATCATCGTCATTGTCGTTGCTGTCGTCTTCTTCCTCTTCTCCATCCTCTTCTTCTTTCTCTTCTTCGTCCTCTTCTTTTTTTTCCCCTCTTCTTCCTCATTTCTTCTTCCTTCTCATCCTCCTCCTCAATTGTTGTTGTTGTTGTTGTTATTGTTGTTGTTGTTGATAATGAAAAACTGAATTGGATATTAAACAAAAATAGAAACGGATTTTATATAAAAACAGAAACGGAATTTTAATGAAAACAGAAACGAATTTTGAATTAAAAATTGAATTGGATTTTCATGAAAACATAAACGAATTTTTAATAAAAACAGAAACGCGGGTTTTGAATGAAAACAGAAACGGATTTTGAATGAAAACAGAATTGGATTTCAGAAACAGATTTTGAATAAAAGTAAAAATGAATTTTGAATGAAAGTAGAAACGGATTTTGAATGAAAGTAGAAACGTATTTTGAATGAAAAGTAGAAACGAATTTTCATATATAAAAACTGAATTGGATTTTCATGAAAATAGAAACAGATTTTGAATGAAAGTAGAAACGGATTTTGAATTATTGAAAGTTACCACTCAAATGTACTCAAATGTACTACATCTTCTTCTTCCTCCTCCTCCTTCTTCCTGCTATTGCTGCTACTCCTCTTCTTCTTCTTCTTGCTACTGCTACTACTCATTTTCCTCCTCCTATTTACATAATTAATAGCATTCATCCTCAAACTAATCAGAAACAAAAAACGGAATCACCATAGTGATGAATTGAGAGCATCCATCCACGGATCAAATCAGAAACAAAGAAAATGAAATGAGAGGATTAGGACGATGAGAGAACGGCGGTGAATAAAGACTTGCTAATAACGCATGTTATGCAAAATCAGAATGAACGAGAAATCAGAGATTTCATTTTTCAAAAAAAATAAAAATAACACATCCTAATAGTTAATGAAAGGTGTGTGAGTTGGGAAAACTTGATTAAGCTTGATTGTAAAATTCACTTAGTTATCTATAATTATTATTATTTTATACAGCGATAATTCACATACATATTTTATCCATTCATAGAATATATAGATTTTACTATCACATTTATAAAGAAAAAGAAAAAGAAAAAGAAAATGACCCACTAAAATATTTAACTTTTATACTAACTATGTTTTTTTTTTCTTTTAATATTTTTACCATGTAAGTGAATTATCACCATTTTGTATTGACCTATTTTGATGATGAATTTTTGTTTAACTTACTTTTTTAAAGCAAATTTCAAATATTTAATTTTTATTAATTTTTGTACTTTTAAATTAAATATTCATTATCTAACATTTTTTTACGATTAGACACTAAATTTTTAGACACCATAGCAAACACCTTTTATATTTTATATTATATTATGGTCAAATAACTTTGTATGCCTGATGAATTTTGTCAATCTATCAGTTGAATTCCAATATCTCACTTTATAGATCGATCAGATAAAATTTCATAAAATTTGGGATAATTTGAAATGTCTATCTTAAATTTAATATTCTAAAATTTCATAAAAATTTCACTTATATTATAATTATAATTTTTTAAAAATAGGCCAACAATACAACCATTAGATTACATAGTTATTAATCTTTGAAATTTCTAAGATAATATGAGGTGATTCATTAACAATTAATTGGTCTTTGGTATCTGTTGAATTAACTTGTTACAGACTAATTTGCTATAAATCTAATATTGTTGTTGTCAATTTGTTTCATAGACGGAGAGAGCGCACAGATGTTGAAGACTTATTCATTGCCCACATCATCGGTATGGATACAATGGCCCGCGGCCTCAGGAATGCTGCTAAGCTAATTGAGGTAATACCCTCTTATCTTCTTTCCTTTTAATATCTCCTAAAATTAAAACTAATTTTTTGGATGTGTTGTCATATGAAGGATGGTACTCTAGCTGAGCTTGTTCGGAAGAGATACCAGAGTTTTGATACTGACATTGGGGCTCATATAGAGGTAATTCAATATAATAATATTCTTCCTTAATTTCTTCATATGTATCATGGGTACACAACAATGTTTTGACAATCGGATGGAGCTGGCCGGTTCGACCAGAAAAATCGTAAATCAATCTCCTATTTGGTCCGATTCAGTCATAAAAATCAGTTGGCAAAAAATTGGTCAAAGAACAGGTGAATTACGCAGTTAATCCGGCCTAATTTTTTATAAAAAAAATTAAAATCGGTTTTTAAATAAAATAATATCATTATATTTTGAATAATTTTTTATTATATTTTAATATAAATTTAAGGTTAAATTAATTCATAGGTTCTGTAGTTTCATGAAATTTTCAATTAGGTTTCTATACTTTTTTTCTTTCAATTAGGTCCCTATATTATTTTAAATTTTGTAATCAGGTCCCTATCGTGACGAAAACGTTAAAATTAACGAAAGATTTCATCTCTAAATTGAAGATATCACAAAAACTAATGGCTAGCTAACTCGCAAAATATGACATTTCTCTCTATTTTAGAATGATAAAATAAACATTCTTAATCTTTCTTAACATACTTTAAGATTCATAAAGATATGCGACTTTGATTCATGCAAGTTGAAAATATTTGCAAAGAATATTGAAGTAAAAGGTAAATGAAAAGTATATTTAAGTGAGAATAGACCTTACGTGAAGTGCAAGGTACGTGAATAATAGAAAATTCATATTTTATAAATGTTTTCTTTTAATATTTATTGTTAATAGGGACGTAATTACAAATTTAAAAAGGTATAGGAACTCAATTGAAAGAGAAAAAATATAGGACCTAATTAAAAATTTGATAAAACTATAGGACTAGCAGAGTAATTAAACCTAAATTTAAGTATATCGATCCGACCACAATTCGATCCCAGTCAGATATTTAGAGTGTGTTTGGTTTGACGTTTGAAATCTGAGAAGCATGTTTACCCTTCTTGAACGCTTCAATTTATTGTTTGTCAACTCTTTGTTCATGCTAACATAAACATGATTTTGTATTCAAACTCCCGTTTGCAGGAAGCAAAAAATTATAGCTTTTGCATTTCCTAACTTGCGTTTAAGTTATAATCTTTGCATTCAAAATTAATTTTGGTATAGACTTACCAAACACAAATTATGTTGACATAAATTCACTTTTATCCTAACCTCAATTTCACAAACGTTAATTTAAACACATCCTAAATTATTAAATCAATCACCCTGCTAATTTGTTGACCAGTCTGGTTCTCGCAACTTGGTACTCAATGTTTTTGGTGGTTAACTTTTGTCATCAAAGGCTGGTAAGTGGTAAAGCTGACTTTGACTTCTTGGAGAAGAAAGTTAAGGAATGGGGAGAACCCACGGTTGCTTCAGCCAAACAGGTAAATGCAAATCAACTCAAATTCTATGTTTAGAAGTATTCTGCACGAGTAATAATGTTTCATTTACAAAATGAATAAGCGAATGTAATGCAAGAAAATCGAATAAATTACCGTTTTTAAGCATGAAATATTTAAATGCTGAGGTAAACTAACTTAATACATGTTAAAAATTGGATTTGTTTGACTAAGTTACCCAATCCTCTCATTTGGTAGTTTTGTCAATTTTTTTTATAAATATAATTTTGTAATATTAATCTAACTCTTGATTGGTATCAAGTTGAATTACTTTTTGATAGTTAGAGTTCTTTATATTCAAATCTTTTATAATTGGAAATAGTAGTTTATTGAAAAAAATAATATTATTTTATCAAATAAATCACTAATGTTATTCTTAAAATTTTCAAAAGTCAGACGAAATAATCCTCAATTTTATTAATTAACTAAAACGTCTTTATTTTTTAAATAATTGAAAAACATTTTTTTTGTTAATAAAATTAGAAATCCTTTTTATCAGATTTTAAAAATTTTAAAGACAACATCAATAGTTTACCCTAGTCCTGCTTAATTTAAAATTAGGATTTGTGAACCCACATTTCTGAGTGCTACACTCCCAATCATAGTTTTTCACCATCTGTATTAATTTCTCTTTTAACAATTAGCTAACTAGATTCTCATGTTTAATCGGTTGCATACTCATTAAAGTTATAAGATTACATCAAAGTACATTACAGATTTTAACCGATGACCAATCTATGTGCAACATTTTTTTTTTCATTTTTTTTTTTTGACTTGTGTGCAAGGATTCAAAAATATTCTAATGTAAGTTTGTCTGTTCAATGTTCAGGAGTTAGCTGAGATGATCCTCCAGTCTGTGTTGTAAGAAAGTAATTAAAAAGCATTGTGTATGTGACAATCAGCAAGGTGTCCGTTTCTGTTTGTTATCCAGTTAGAAATAGCTCATCAACAATATAAACAACATAGTAATAGGTTAATTTTATAGAGAGACAAGATGGTAAGTTATAGGTGCATCCTTCTCGAGAGCGGAGCTAGGGGTATTTCTAGGAGGGGGCCAATATATAAATATAAACAAATAAGGGGAGAAAAAATCAAATTTAGGGGGGCCAAAGTATAAAATATGTAACACCCCAAAACCGATCAACCAAGTCGCGAACGTGTTTGATCAATTTCAAAGCGCTACGGATAAACGATAACACATATAACTACTAAATCCGAACACTTCACACGTATCTGAACCGTATACAAGTTATAACTGTTTTCCTTTACATAAAATAGAGCCGTGACAGTCAGAATTACAAACCGTACACATAAAAATAGTTATACATAATCATATGGTTCGACAATATACAATAGAACCTGCGAAGCTTAGGTTTACTACTTATTCCAACCTCTATTTCTACACACAACCTGACTCTCTTAGTTCTCCACATTGCACAGCGGAAGACTTGGACTCTTGGAGAAAAACTAGACGTCCGACCTCCTTCATGAATACTTCGCCAACTTTCCAAGTTCGAACCTGTACCTGAAAAGCTTGATGATATACGGAGTGAGAATCCCCAACCCATGGATTCTCAGTACGGATAAAGCGCTAAACCTAAAATATTTATCCTAAAAGAACCACGCGAGGCATTCCTACCTATCTTTCATTTAGCCAGATTGGTTAATACACCTAAAGCCTAGCATTACAACGCTATCATATTATTCATCCTTCCCTCTCGTATCCTAAGTCATAGTCTTCTACACCTAGTCGCCATACTTCCTAATCATCAACAATCATCAAGCAAGCGAACAACACACAAACATTCATTACAAACAAGCAATCACAAAGCAAATAGCAAGTACTAAGCAAGTAGGCACACCCAAACAATGTTAAGCAAATGCACATGATGAATGCCTATTCCTGCAGGCTACGGTGAGCTCACCCGGTCGGTTATCATAGACAATCCCGACCAATCCAGAACTAGCACTGGATGACCATCGTTCGTACTTCCCCGAGGACCAATCATCTGGCCCGATCGTAAACGATCTTTTACATCATCAGTCTCATAATCATAATCAATGGGGGTTTCTCATATTTCATCATACTAAAACCTAAGATAAGCGAGATGGACAGGCTCTCTGACCCCTCTCCCACTTATCGTAAACGAGATGGACATGCTCTCTGATCCCCTCTCCCGCTTACTACTCCCGATAGTCCGCTGTTGCCGTAGGCTGAGCATCTAGTCCTCTTGACCCCTCTGACACCTAGGCTCACGGTATAAATTTTATAAAACAAGGGTATACTATGCATGAG
>JASCZI010090714.1:5024-19590 GCA_036250425.1 Stylosanthes scabra
CCCCTTCAAAACCGAATTGATGCACTCAATAAGGTTAGTCGTCATGTGACCCCATCTACGACCGTCATCAAACGCCATAACCCATTGCCACCTCTCAATCTCATTGCACCAAGCAGTATACGCCTCACCCTTGTCTTTAAGCTTCTGGTAGTTCTCATTGAACTCTGCCTCTATCTTAGAATATCCTGCAAACCATAACATGTTCTTTATCAGCAATTCCGCATGAAAAAAATGATCATGTTTAATCAATTTAAAAGATATTCAGATACCTATGTTAACAACCAGGTGCTGAAAGGGTGCCTTGAATTTCCTGAGGAAGTTGCAACGAATATGCCTGATGCAAAACATGTGCCATGCTCTAGGCGGTTGCCATGCACCATTGCTACGTCGAACCGCAGCAAGGATGGATTCATGGCGATCCGATATAAGACCGACCCCATCCTTCCTAACTACATGCCTTCGTAACTGGGTGAGAAAAAAATCTCACGCATCGGCTGTCTCCCCTCCACAATTGCAAACGCAACCGGAACAATATTCTGGTTCCCGTCCTGGGCAACAGCAACCATTAGGACACCTTTGTATTTTCCATAAAGGTGTGTGCCATCAACCTGCACCAACGGCTTGCAGTGACAAAATGCTCTGATGCACGGATAAAAACTCCAAAATATTTTGTGCAAAACCCGTACACCGACCGCAACCTCATCCCCACGATACGCGGGCAGAGTTTCTATCTTAACGGCAGACCCCGGAATCTTCTGACACATTACTGTCACCCATTGTGGCAAAGCTTCGTACGAACCCTCCCAACTACCGTAGATTTTCTCGATGGACTTCTGCTTTGCCATCCAAGCCTTACGGTAGCTGATTGTATAGTTGAACCTGGATTGTACTTCTGCAATGATGGTTCTGACCTTAAGTGAGGGATCACTCTCAACCAATGGCCGTATGGATTCCGCAATCGTGTCTGAATCTAATTTTGAATGATCCTGTGAAATTGCTCCAATGGCACACGTGTGCATACCATTGTACCTTCTAATAACCCAACACGATCTCCTTTGAATGAAGCTTGCCCGGATTAGCCAATCACAACCTTCTCCAAACCTCTTGCATTTCGCAAAAAAGGTTTGTGGCTCAGATTCATGCACTGCGTAGTCAACTCCTCTATTTAGATGGTAGGTCCTAATTGCTGAGATTACTGCCTTTCTTGAACTATACTCCATCCCAACCATAAACTCGCCATCCTTCGGAGCAGCAACGGCTGTACAAAACAAAATTTAACGGAAAATATGAAATTAGCACCTGCAAAGTACAATTAATATGATAATAAACGCACAAACATCGTATAAGCTAACACGTACCCATATTTTCACACTCTGTGAACTCCGGTGCATTGAAGCCGGCAAAATCCACTGCAAACATAAAAGATGGAACACCGAGGGGATGTTGGTTTATGGTTGGAGCGCTTGCAGTTTGCGTAAATGGTGGAACACCGCCAACCCCTTCGTTCATAGGTTGATTGCTTGAACCATTAAAGCCACAATGACTCTCCCCTCTTCGTCATCCTCATCTTCGTCGTCGACGTCGTATGTCGCCTCGAGTTCGTCTTCGCTATCGGTGAGGTTCTCTTGCAAGACGGTTTGCTTCTCGTTGTCCATTTCTGGGTTATCTTCAACCTCGGATAACCGATCAAAGTCGACAAACAACTCCATGGCAGGTACATACATCCGAGTTTGTTGGTAGCATTACATCATCTGTCGCATGCTTGCTTCATCCACAATGGCCATTGTGTCAAAATATATTGCTGCGGCAAATAATTGGACCGGCATTCGATATAAAATCCGGTTCACGCTTTTCAAAACATGACGGTCGATACATTCTCATAGACCACGCTGGAGCTCTGCGAATGTCATCCTTGAAGGAATGCAAAACGAAACCGGAAATTCACACCTAAATCTCACACCCTCTTGTGTATTATGGATAATCTCGCCATTATAGTACACTAATAAATTAACTGTATCCATATTAAAAGAATACTAACTCACTACACAAGCCAACAAGAAAGTGGAATGGTTTTTTTTGAAGCTTTGGTCGAGTATGGCAAATGGATCTTGCAAGTCACCCTTTATATAGACACAGCAGGCTCGGCAACCGGTGGTGGAGGTCACCTGCAACACGCTGCTAGCGTGTAGCAATCAACACGCTGCTAGCGAGTTGATGCCCTCCCTCTGACAAATCCATAACTGTGCAATTACAACGTATTTTTCCATTAAATGACAAAACACCATTTTCCATCCCATATCAAAATTCTTCAGCCACTTTAAGAACCAAAAAAATAGGTTAATATATACCTGAGCAGTGTAGTTCTTTTTTTTTTTTGGGTCCTGAGCTGTGTGGGTTTAAACTTTAAAGTTAGCTAAATTCACCATCGAATTGCCTAGCTTATATTTTTTTTCGGCTATAATATTTTCTGATTTAAATCAATGGCAAACCTTTCGTACAATTGATAATTTGAATCTTATCTAATACTTATAACTATAAGTTAGGCCAACTATTATAATCAATTTAAAGAATTATACATAGCAAAAGAAAATGAAAAAACCAAGTAGTGGGGAGCTTGCCGGAATCTACCTCTAATATTGGATTAAACTTTAGTGCACATGTATCAAATACAGGGGAGCATTTGGTGCCTAATTTAAAGATATAAACAATGTGAATGTATGGTAATGGTACAACAACGAGTGGAAATTTAGTGAAGAACCAAAATTGTTTTTTTTTTTTTTAATAAAAGAAAAAATTCATTAAAACAAAATTATCATCTAAAATGCACCTTTTTTTGGGTCCATCAACTATAACTCACATGTGATTGAAATACCCAACTTGACAATTGATCCATTGACCACAATCCTACTTTATATTCCATCAAGCAAATTCTCAAATGAAAACTGTAATCCTACAGTAATACAAACACCCTATATCAACGGCGAATGAAAGGCGCTTCACCTCAAAAATTTCATTTCTTCTACGCCTTTCATGTTTTCCCGCTATCAAGAATACTACTATCTTATTTTAGAAAATCACATATCAAATTACTCTCTGATCTCTATTATCCACAAAGAGAGTGAAGTTCATACTCAAAAACAATAGCCAGAAAAAAAAAAAAAAAAAAAAAACTATCTGATTGTAATCGCATCCAAAAGTTTAACCCAACAATAACATTCATGCCATTTTTGCTAAGTAGCAAATAAGATGATAGAACAAAACCATAAGCCAATTTGCATAAATAGACAAATTCTAATCTATTCAAGAAATAAAAAGAAGCTATACGACATGGAAAAGAGATATTTCCAATAATCCATTAATGAGAAATTCCAAATGAAGATGCCATCACATATTCAAAAACTAATCTACCACTAAAAAGACAAATTAGAAAAGGTACCTAACACCAGATATACATTAAATCCAAAACTAATCTAACACTAAAAATAACATAACAGCATCAATCATCAAATTAAGCTTTCTTAGGAGACTTGGTGCCCTTAGATGGAGATTTAGGTTCTTTAGCAGCAGTTTGACTCTGACTCTTCTTAGGCAGAAGCACAGGGTTAATGTTAGGAAGAACACCGCCATGAGCAATGGTAACACCAGCAAGCAATTTTCCAAGCTCTTCATCGTTCCTCACAGCCAACAACACATGCCTTGGAATAATCCTGTTCTTCTTGTTATCCCTCGCAGCATTCCCAGCCAATTCCAAAACCTACACCAACAATTAACAACCAAATTTAATCTCAGATTTTGAACTGCTAACCCTAAAATTAACAAGATCTGAAATCGAAACATGATAATTCAAGATCTAAGGAGAAATCATAATGATAATCATAATTGTTGTTTATACCTCAGCAGCTAGGTATTCCAGAACGGCGGCGAGGTAAACCGGAGCACCGGCGCCGACGCGCTGAGCGTAACGGCCTTTCTTTAAGTAGCGTCCGACTCTTCCGACTGGGAATTGGAGACCAGCTTTGACGGATCTTGACACTGACTTCTTCTTTGGACCGCCACCTCTCCTTCCGGCGACTCCTTTCTTCACTTTTCCGGAGGGGCTATCCATCGGAATCGTAACTAACTTAATAAAAATGCTTTTCTCTTTTCTTCTTTAATTTCCGGTGAGGGAATGTATGGATGAGTGCGGTGGTGGAGTCTCGGCTTTTATTGAGCTTTTCACTGAGTGAGTGGTGTCTCGGAGGTGTGTGAGTGAGTGGGTTTGGGCCGTTGGATTGGATCTTATCAACGGCTGTGGTGTGTTCAAGTAGTGATCCGTGTGACTTGTGTATTAACCAATGAGATTCGTGAATTGTTTGCACATAGAATTGTTACCATTTTTTGCTTTTTGCATAGATTCTCTTCTCCCGTGTATGCCGCGCTGGTGGATTAGGGAACAAAGTTACAAACACATTTGGGGAATAAATTAGGATTAAGGAAAAATAACTAATGCATATTTTAGTAAATTATGAGATTAACTTTAATATATTTTAACATAAACGAAGTTTTCAAATTCTCTTTAAGAATTTTATAGGAACAAGTTTAATAACCTTTAAAAATTATGAAATTATTTTTTAATATATATTATTGGAGTATGTATTATTTTAGAATAAAATAATTTATAGGAGTAAATAATTTATTCAAAATTGTAATATAATAATAAAATAAACTTTGATATGAAACAATTTAAAAAATAATTACTGAAATGGGATATTAATATAACTAAAAAGATTTATCATATTTCATAGTTGTTATTTTTTATTATATCTTACATGTAGTATATTAATAACCCCTCGTGAAATAATCATGAAAACTATTCTAAAAAAAATCTGTTGTCATGGATAATATTTTAAAAAAATTCATAAAATATAAATGTATTTACTACATAAAATTATTAAGGGGTTAATAAAAATATAATGTTTTTAGTATATTAATTAGATTTTTTAATCTATGTTTATGACTTTATTTTAATGAGGAATTTTGTAAAATAACTAAGAATGTAAAAATTATGGATTTGGTGGTGCCAAATCACGAAGGAGCAGTGAAAAACTTTTTTTTTGTCAACGTTTTTGTATATTGGAGCTTAGAGGCCCTCAGGCCCAACATACAACACTATACAAACGTTATGGGGGCATAAATGTGTCTATCATGACCCAAAAAAAAAGGAAAATGGTATTTGAATATTGTTTCGAATGTGTGTGTGTGTCTTTGTATTTAGCTGGTCATTTTTTTTTTGTATTCAAGAGGCCTAAAGGCCAAAGAAGAACAAGAAAAGAGGAACTAGAGCTGGTCATTGAATATGAACCCATTGTCACGAGTCTGTGAAGGGCTGCAACTTGTAATGGTCTCGATTGTAAGTAGCATAAGAATATTAAAAACGTTACTCCAGCACTCAAGTTAGTTTCAATTCAAAAGGGTTCATGAATTTTGTCAAAAAAAAAAAAAGAAGGGTTAATTTTGATTGTGTCTATCCAGCACTCAAACATGTTCTAGAGTTTTGTATTGTGGGATCTATGGAGTGACCGTGAGAGATGTAAATATGTAATACAAAATTATTAATAGTAAAAGAAAGCTGTGTTTATTTTCAAACTCATTATGGAATTGTGAGTCTTCTTTTAAACAAAAAAAAAGTAAAATAATTATAGATAAATCTTACATGATTATTATTCCCATCTTGAGTCATAATCTTGAATTCATACCTAATTCACGATGAATTGATAATTAAGTAGGTCAAACTAGATAAACTCAAAATTCTAAAGAATTTATAAATCCGAAAATTTTCTATAAAAAAATTGTGTAGCAATAACAAGATATTAAGAAAAATTATGTACAGCTACACATTTCAAATAACTTCAAAGTTTGTCCATAAATAATAATAATAACTTTAAAGACACGTTGCATACCAATTTGTGTATTTTTTTTTTAAGTTAAAAATTTCACACAATACAAAATCTGTCATAATCAGTCCAAGAGTTAAAGACTATTTTTGGGGGACTGAGAAGAGCTAAAGACTTAAAGTAGTATTCACACCCAAAAAATAAAAGACTTAAAGTAATACAAGAATATAATACAAAAAAAAAAAAAGTAATACTAGAATATAGTAGTTAATTACGATTTTTCTCTTTAAAAAAGCGCTTACTCTGTTACTCATGTCCAAAAAAAAAAGGCGCTTATTATAAATATTTTGATGGATCTGCTGATAGTGTTTAACTGCGAAGAGTTAAGAATTAAGCGAGGGAAACAGCCAAATTTTAAACTTTAAAGAGTCTCACCACACTTTACAGCGATATTTTGGAAGGAACTTGTTTAGACTTAAGACTAATGCACCTGTGATCTGATCCTACTATGAATTTACAATCCACATTCGAAGTTCATATGATTCAATTTCATTCTTGTGTGTGATTATTGTTAATTTACTAAAAAGGAACTTAAACTTACACTGTTATGCATAATTTAATTGAGACACAGTATAAAACCAAGGGAAAAATTCTTGCGATAACGCAATCATACGCATCTGCAAAAGAAATAGATTTAAGGGAGAAAAGGAACTACGAGAGGGACCATCAGATTCCTCAATATCGAATTAGGAGGGAAAGAAAAACTATACCCTTATACAAAAGTAAAACCAACGGTGGAGATTAAAAGAACCCATCGTGACTTTGAAGGTCAACAACCTAGTTACGAGGAAACAAAGCAAAAGCTTCCTTAGTTCCATTGGCATTTCTAATTTCTTTTTTTTTGGTGACTTTGGCATTTCTAATTTAACTTAAAGCAAATAAAAAAGCAACTAATCAAAAACAATGTATAATGCAAACAATAGTCGATTCTATTCCATAAATCCTACTACTTTTTCTTTCCACATAATAGACAAAAGGATCAACCAGACCCGAGAACTTCACATACAATTTTCTTTTCTTTCTTTTTTTTACCACAAAATAAAAGCACTAAATAAACCAAGTAAAAGACATATGAATCCTCTAAGAACTGGTAAACTTGGTAACCGCCTTGGTGCCCTCGGAAACAGCGTGCTTAGCCAACTCTCCGGGGAGGACTAGCCTGACCGCGGTCTGGATCTCCCTCGAGGTGATGGTCGGCTTCTTGTTGTAGCGAGCAAGTCTAGAAGATTCTTGAGCGAGCTTCTCGAAGATGTCGTTGATGAAGCTGTTCATGATTCCCATGGCCTTGCTGGAGATACCGATGTCAGGGTGGACTTGCTTCAGCACCTTGAAGATGTAGATCTTGTAAGTCTCGACGCTCTTCTTGTTCCTCTTCTTCTTCTTGTCTCCGGCAGCGGCGCCTCCTTCCTTCGGAAGCTTCTTTCCTGCCTTTGGCTTCTTCTCCGCCGGTGGAGCCTTCTCGGCCACGGTGGATTTCTTCTCCTCCGCGGGCTTCTTCTCAGCTGGCTTCTTCTCTGCCTTTGGTGCCATCACGAACCGAAGATTTCGAGATTTGGAAGGGAATTAGGGTTTGAATTGAAGAATTGGGGGTTCTGTTTCAAGAAATTGAAGATGAGTTGAATTGTGTGTGTTTTGAATGGTGTGGGTTGCAGTTACTTATATATAAAAACATTTGGAATTGCTATTGGCTATCGGGGTTTCACGGGGATAGATCACGTGGAAGTTATATATCCGTGAGATAAGTATATGACGTTCTAAACGGAACACGAGAGTTGACGGTCGTGATGTATTGATTAGAGAAAAGCTGGGATTCGGATCGTGAGTTGGGGACTGTAAATGGACGGCTGATATGAGAGTATTAGCTTCATCTTGCGCGGGTTAACTTTAAAATTAAATTTCCCCCCAATTTTTTTGGCCAAATCAAAAATGAATACTTTCTTTTACGCAATTTTTTTTCTTTTTGTTTTTTTGTCTTTAAAAACATTTATTTGGTTTAGGTAAAAGTAAATTATGAGTTTAAAAAAATAAGGAGAATATTTAAAGGGTATTTTAATCAACTACATCCACAATTAAAATCTTAAGTGATGTCGGGTCGAGCTCCATCTAGGTCGTGGTTCAATGTTAGTTTCTTTCTATTTTGAGCTTGCAGACTAATTACGAGATTCCTATGGTAGAATAGGCATCTTCTATTTGAGCCTTGAAATGAATAGCTTCCTATTTATTTTTCCTATAAATTTTTGTATGTTTTACTTTTGTTTTTGCTTACGATGTTTATGGTTTCTATTTGTTTTCCTTATTAATTTATGTATATGTTTATGTTTTGAGAAAGGCAAGAGTGTAAGCACGTGAACAATGCACGAAATAGTAAAGATTTGGTTTGTCAAATTGTTTGGTCACATAGAATTATTATGAAAAAATATTAATAATAAAAGTACAAAGTAATTTGCAAAAGAAAAAAAAGAGTTAAAGAATATAAAAACTTAGTGCCATAGATAAAGTTAAGGAAAAGATAAAGTCTAGAGACCCCTCGTTTAAGGAGCCAATAGAAACTAAAGGGTGAAAGCATAACTCTAGCCCCCTTATCTCTGCCCATTGCCACCCACGTCGTCACCGCCTCTTCTTCTTCTTCCACCACAACAACCGCTTCAACGACTCCCTCCCTCCTTCACTCTTCTCCCTCCACGAGCTTTGGACCTTGGATTTCTCCCACAACAACCTCTCTGATAACATTCTGATCGCTTTCACCAAACTCAACCTCTTCTATTCCTTTCCTTTGAGTTGGAGCTGCTTCAACGGTACCGTTCCTCCTTTCAACCAGTGTTGTCTCAAAACTCGAGACTCTGCAATGAAATTATTCACAAGAAATGTGGAAGAAGGAAGAAAGGCACGACTAGACGTGGCTCTACCTGGCAAGAGGAGCAACAACCACAGAGAACAGCGGAAGCCAGAGCAGGATGCAGTCGCATCGACCCTTCTCCCTTGTTGTCGCGACCTCTTCGTCTTTTTTTTTTGTTATGTTGGTGAAGGTTGTTAGTGATGGTTAAGAGTTAGGCAACGATGGCGGTAATGTTAGTATGATGAGGTTAGGAGGCTATAGTTGGTGGTGGTGACTATATAAGTTACAAATGATAACTCATATTCTGTTTGATGATAAATTTTTTTAGTTTTGGATGATAACTTTTTTTTTAGTTTCAGATCATAATTTTTTTTTTAATTTCGAATGATAACCTATATTAAATTTATTGGCTTCCTAATGTTGGTTGCGTACCACTGTTGTAAAGAAAATAAAAAATTATCAAATCTACCCATAAGTGTTTAATATGCTGACAAATTTACCCACAAAAAAAAGAAAATTGACTATGTACCCATAAAAGATGCACTTTAAATGACAAAACTATCCAAATTCTAAAAAATTATTTAAAATTCCTAGATTATCATCAAACCTAATTTTACCATAAGTCTTAATTCAAAACAATCACCCCAATCTTCAATTCACCACACCTAAATCCCCAACTACCATATCATCGATGCACCATCACCGCCAGCATCACTGTTTTTTGGATATAGGGACAGTTTGGGCAGCGACATTGTTACTGTTCAGCCCTAAATCAGAGTTAAATTTGTTCGTACCAAAATTTCAGCGATATCCAATCCAGCGTGTATCAAAATCGTTAAATTTAAAGTTGGAATATAGTAATTTTTTATTGAAGTAAAATGGATCTCCAACGTGAAGCTAGAAATGGGCAATCAAATCTTCGAGGATATTAAATGTCCTATTTGATGCAATTGCATCTTGAATCAGAAAACTCGTGGTTTCCAAAAGAATCATTCTACAACTGGAAGATGTAGTAGTAGATACCATTCATTTTTTGGAGGGAAAGCGAGGATGTGGAACATTGAGTAGGAAGTGATTTCATGCTTCCACCTTATTAATTCTTTGTACAGTATTATGGATATATCCTGAAATCCGTAATGTTGGACCTCAATCGGGCATTGTCTTTGTGATTGTGAAGCATAACGATAATAACTAATCTTGCATATGTGGTAGTCACAGGAGTGTTGGCGGTGATGGGGCAACGGTGATGTGGTAGTTGGGATTTGGGTGTGGTGAATTGAAGAATGGGATAATTTTATGAATTGGGATTTAGGATAAAATTAGATTTGAGGGTAATTATAATTTTTGAATAATTTTTTAGAATTTGGGTAGTTTTATTTTTTAAAATGTATCTTTTATTGGTACAAAGTCAATTTTATTCTTTTATGAGTTGATCTGTACCGTTCTAAATATTTATTTGTAGATTTGGTAATTTAAAAAAAATATTGTCAAAAAAAGTTAAAGAAAAATAAATTGTATAAAAGTGTGAAAAAAAAGGAAAAAGAAATAAATTAGGTTTTAAGTGTTTAAAAATGATTCTCCAACCATAATAGTTTCTCCCTTAATTGATTAGAAATACATTAGGTATAAAAGCTTAAAGACTTCATGAAGCAATTACTTGGTGTTTTGGAGCAAAGTCAATGGAATTATGCATTGGGCTAAGTACCAAATGAATAAGAACTAAGTTGAGCCTTTGCAGTTTGCATAGATTGGGCGAGTCTTCAGAAATCAGAACCCTTGTTGGAGTTGGAAGATGCGCATAAACACTGCACTTACAAACGCCGCCACTCTTCTCTTCAAGAACTCTTCCCCTTTTTCTCCCTTCCAATTCCCGCGCCATTCATCTACCAATCTGTTCGTCGCAGGTCTCACCCAACTTATCCTCTCTTTTTCTTTTTCCTTTTGTTTTTTATGGTCAATTTAATTATAAAATTGATTTATTGATTTCAATTTTAACTATTTTGGAACGAAGGTTTGTCCTACGATACGAACGAAACCGTTCTAAGAGATGCATTTGAACAGTACGGTCAAATAATCGAAGGTAAACAAATTAAACATTTAAACGAATGTTTTCTTTCTTTTTGTTCTTCCAATTTACCAGAGATCGAATTTACATTTCTACAGTTAAAGTAATATGCGATCATGTCACTGGCAAATCAAAAGGTTATGGATTCGTTCGCTTTGTTGCTGAAACTTCAGCTGCTACAGGTCGTAAAGAAATGCATAAAAAGGTAATTCTTTTTTGCTCACTGAGATTTTTTTTTTAAAAAAATTTATATTATTATTGTCTTGAAAATGTTATTGGGATTTTTGCAGATTCTAGATGGGAGACGCATTCGTGTGTGTCATGCGCATAAACAAGCTAGCTAGAATCTCAAGCCTCTGCCTCTGAGTGTTGAGGAATGTTGCTTGAGCTGGAGAAGTTGTTAACTTAAAAGAAGCAATTTGTATGCTCAGCATTCCAAAAATGATGCACACTTTCTTCAGGATTTTATGGAGTTGGTCATGTGTGTTCTTTCCATCCATTGTTGCAAATGGAACTGCAGGTCTTAACATCTTAAGGGATATGGTTGTCATTAGCTAATTTTCTCTGGCTGAGGATTTCAATGATCATAGGAGAATGATGTATGCTGAGTTCATATCTTAAAGTTTCTAAGCCATTGAAAAAGGATGGTGTTTTTGGTTTGTGTTAGTGCTGAAATCTATTAGGCATTAGTTCATTGCTTACATAGGTTCTTTTTATCATCTTGTTTTTTACTTTGTAAAATTGTGCCAAAAACATCTTATTCTTTATTTAACATATGTTTTTAGTTTATTGTGCCTAGGGGAGTAGTTGAGCAAATTGTAAGTTAGTTAGGCTGGTAGTTAGAAGTTAGAACTCTATTTGATGCTTTGCTGAGATGGCTAGTTAGTTACAGGCTTTACAGCCCTCTCTCCTTGTGTATAAGCTTGTGCAATTTTGTCAAAGTAAATAGAATCTTAATACAGTTCTTTATTCAGTGACACTAGTATACCACAAAACTATCTTTGCCCAAGCTAATTAATGGGGATGAACAACACAGAACTAAGTGATAAAACTAATCAAATAAATGAGAAATGATACAACTATATATATATATATATATGTATATTAAGTGTAGAAAGTAGGAACTAGAAACTTTGCTGGATTCACCAGAAACAAAACTTATCTATACCTTAAACACCATCTTTCACTGCTTCTCTTCTTGTAGACTCCCACAAGTGAAATTTGTATGCTCAAGCATCGGTTTAAGCCTAGCTAGCTTTGGTATGATAACATTGTCCCTAATAGAGCATACCAATCGGTTCTCCCATTGCAATATGGAGCCCACAAGGTGTGCACGTATGCTTAGTGGAAACACACGGCGCCATCTTTCCGAGCCATACGACCTGAAAGCTTCTTCGACGGAGTCTTGGTCTCCAGACTTGATGGCACCTGCAAGCTTCTTAGCAAGAACCACTGCATCCTCAAGTGCACAACAAGCTCCTTGGCCAAGATTTGGGGTCATCGGGTGCCACGCATCTCCAACCAGCACAATTCTTCCGGCAGAAGGCAGTGGACTTATGGTCGGCCAGAGCCAGCGATCTGCCAGTGGATTCCTGATAATGGTATCATCCGGTGTAGAGTCGACTATGTCTAACAGCTCTGAAGGCCAATTCCTGACCAGTTCTTTAGCTTGCTTCTTAAGCACTGATGGATCAGTTGTACTTGGACCTACAATTTAAAATCTAGCTTCCATAAGAGCCTAGAAATAAGTAGATGACAGAGCTTGCCAAAACATTTTACAGTGGAAATCATTTTTCCAGTCCAAACACATCTAACTTATCCAATTATTCAGAGTCAGATATATAGTAAGACATGATCCAACTGATAATAGTACAAAACTCATGAGACTGACACTATAATCAATATTAATAACTTAAAAGGCTGCAATTGCAATTCCAGAAAGATATATACGGAGTTTTGTTATTTAGGACCTGGGGATGGACTGTTGAAGCAGACAAACCAGTAAACTTTGGTGGTAGAAACAGGAACATAAGCTGCACGCACGCCTCTTCCATAGATGTAATTCACTACTGGCTCATAGGGCTTCCCATCTGAATAAGTAGCAAGTCCACGGATAGCGCAATAGCCGACGTACTTTGACTCACGAAACCTCATCCACTTAGCTATTGGCGATCCAATCCCATCACACCCTATTACAATCTACACAAGAAATCAACTTATGTTTTGAGAACTAATTCATTTTGATCATCATATTCAGCTGATTAGATTTCTTCAGCTGCCATATTCAATACGATCATCCCATATATTAAACTTGCCTTGTTTTTTTTCTTTTTTTTCTCATGAAATGGCAGTACTGAATGGGGAATTGGCAATCATGCAATTAATTAATCCACAGTAACAAACCTTTGCATGCAGCTTAGAGCCATTAGCAAGTTCCAACAAGGTGTCCCCATTTGAAGTAGGTTCAATCCTAGTTAGCTTTGAAGAAAATTGAATGGCACCTGTGGGGAGCTCCGCAGCAAAAGTTTCCAATAGTATTCTCCTCTCCACACCACGTAACTCCTGGCTGTTGGTACCAATAGGATCATAAAAAGTGCATATGTATTTATTGAAGTAGAATGGCTAAAGCCAATACCTTGGATCTTCTTGTTGCAAATTGAATGAGCGTAGTTGCTTCCCATCCTCGGACTTAATAACCAACCTGTACAGCTGATATTATGAATATATGAATTATGAACCACGAACCACCTCAAGTCCATGTAAAGTGATATACCCTTCAATTTGAGAGAATTGAGGTCTCAGACAATTTCCTACTCCAATAGCATCAAGCAGGCTCCAACCGTTCTTGGAAAGTGTCAGCGAAGTTCCACCACTTCGGAGTGACTCCGCCTGCTCCAGTACCGTCGACCTCACTCCAAGCCTCTTAAGGGACACAGCGGTTGCAAGCCCTGCTATGCCACCGCCTACGATCACAACCTCTTCCTTTCCTACTCTGCGCATCAATATTTTTGTGGCATGAGAAAGCGGTGAAACAAGAGATGAAGGTTGCTACTGCAATGGCCATCATCATTTATTGGCGCTCTTAATAGCCGGCAGAGTAGCGTTTGACAAATTGACTATAAGAGACGCAAATATAAAATATCTTCTGCTTTTTAATTCAGTCCACGAAATAACTATTTTAAATTTCGAAAACTAAAAAGCAAACTTTAATTGGGTGAACATCAAAATATCATTGAATTCATTAACAGGAAAGCTATCACCATACCTATTCCTATACCATACCGTCAATTCAATTCTACATTTCCATACACAAAAGGATCCTCATCCACCAGATCCAATTCTTTCAATTACAAAATATTAAAAATAAAAGCCACTACTTAAAACCTAACAATACTTCTAACAAATTCCTAACAGACACAACCGACATCATTTAAGAGCTAGTAAACTTGGTAACCGCCTTGGTGCCCTCGGAAACAGCGTGCTTGGCCAACTCTCCGGGGAGGACAAGCCTGACCGCGGTCTGGATCTCCCTTGAGGTGATGGTTGGCTTCTTGTTGTAGCGGGCAAGTCTAGAAGATTCTTGAGCGAGCTTCTCGAAGATGTCGTTGATGAAGCTGTTCATGATCCCCATGGCCTTGCTGGAGATACCGATGTCAGGGTGGACTTGCTTCAGCACCTTGAAGATGTAGATCTTGTAAGTCTCAACGCTCTTCTTGTTCCTCTTCTTCTTCT
>JASCZI010090714.1:29239-67064 GCA_036250425.1 Stylosanthes scabra
CTCATTTCTGGAAGGATTATCAAATGCTGCCTCTCTCTCGTTAACATGTCCTGAACCCTTTACTGTCCAGAATCCCTTGTTTTGAAAAGACTGCAAGAAAAGAAAAGAAAAAAAAGAATGACTCATTATAACTGTAGATCTAATAATTTTCAGTGTTTCTTTGCTTCATTCAAATTCAATCAATAAAACTTAAGCAGGATAAAGGAGGTTAATTACATCCCAGACTATATCACACAACCAGGTAGATAGTAATTTAGTGAAAAGTGTTGCAAATCAGTACAAATGCTACATGTATGCAAACTGACAAATGACACCGCAATAGAAAAAATACTGCAGGTTTTAGTCTATTATATTTTGATTATATATTTGGTTTCATACCAAATAAAATTTTACAAATCACAACTAAACATTTATACATTGAGTCTAGAAGAAAGACCATATAACGGTTTGAAACTTTTCTTTTTAAATCCTCGTCTTATCCCAATAACATTGAGACTGCCAAACTGGCTTATCTAGAAGAAACCTTTGATGTTAAGGTCTTATATCATAAGCTGTTTACTCATAATCAATATTGGATCTCCTTAAAGCTTAACTTTTATATTTCATTTAATCACATATAAAAGACAATGATATCTCTATGACACAGATTTTGTTGTTCTGCCCACATTCCATTTGTTCACACATGCTTTATACTTCCACAGATACTCAGTCTCAAGCCAAAAGCAATGCCCCAAAAATATCATGAAAGCATGAGAAGCTCCTTAATTTTCCAAACAATAGAAGCACCACCCAATGTGCATTTGCAAGAGATTTTAAATTAAACTCCTTACTAATGAACATAATTTATAACAGTACAGAACCTTCAGCAAAAAGGAAAAGCAGTGAACAATGCACAATTTACTCAAACTAGTAGAAAAAAGTTGGAAAATTATTAATACCATTTGCTTCTAGGTTTACAGGTGAATCCACAGTAAATTTGTTGCTGATTTCAAGTGACAATTTTCTCAGTTCCCAATCTCCAAAACAATTCCTGCAACAAGAGAGAAAAAAAAATACCCTTAATGTACTGTAACATAGTTCACACTTCACACACACACATATCCTTCAACGTTTAAAAAACAATAATAATAAAAAAAAGGAATAAACAACCCATTAACAATGAACTTTAATCTCTAATGCCTCACATTATATTATATATAATTTTTCCCCAAAAAGTAAAAAATCAAAGCTTCATACATATATCAAGCTGATTACAGGAAAAAAAATTCTCAGAAATTCTCCAACGGCAAAATAAAATAAAATTGAACAAGTGTGAAGAGCGGAGGTAAAGGAATTAGAAGAAAGCGATTACCTTTGCAAATTGGAAGAGTGAGAGGTAAGAAGCTTCGAGAAGGTTCCACGATCCGTGCCTGGAAACCTAATCGGAAGAACTTTACGACGGTTTGAGAGAGAGAGAGAAGGGTTCGTATGATAGGACAGGGTGTGTGTGGAGCACTCGATTTCTTTCTCTTGGAAGGGTTATGGTGTAGGATAGGGTGAACCTCAACCGATCGCTACTCAGGGTTATGCCTAATAGTTCCTCGACACGTGTCTTACTTAGATTGAATCTCCACCGTTTATTGGACGGAGAAACTTTAACAAATCTATACTTGGTTCGGTGTATGAGGAAATGCAAAGCATGCATGTTGCAATACCAATTCCCAACAATACAATAATAATACACATAATTTTTTATTTTATTTTATTTTTTAATACACATTATTAGTTTTTGTTGCCCAAGTTCCAAACATATTTTTAGAGGATTAATGTAGGGCCAAGACTTTAGTAATGACATAAAGATTCCTCAACACGTGAGGAAATGCGATGGCTTAATGTAGTATTAGACGTGTGTAATGTATGGAGAGAATTACTATTGAATTGACTAATATGAGTAATTAAGTTATTGTTAATATAGATAATTATCAGGCTCTTTATATTGGGCTGTTTCTTTTTTGTTGGAATTTGATGGTCTCCAACACATATAGTTTACAATTGAATACAAGAAAATATAGTTTGCAGTTGGACACGAGTTGTCTTTTTAATTTTTTTTTTGGTGTTGTTGAAAATTAAGATAATTAGTCATAACTTAAAAAAGTTTGAGATAGCTACACATATGAATCGCTTTGGAAGTTCATAATTTTTTTTTTTTTATCAAAGGCAATTGTATAGTAGAAAAAATGAATACATATGAGTTGAGTCTAACTTGGATAACCAAAAGCAAAAGAAAATGAGATCTCCCAGAAATTAAAGATGTAAATATCAAATAAATTTAGAGGGGAAGATACTAAAAAAACAAAGAAATGTGTTATCTTTGAAAGTCAAGGTTGATTTCAATGACAGAGGCAAAAACCATTTGGAGAAGATGCAGCTTCGAATATATGTTGGCGCTGGGAGACAGTCGTGGATATTTTGTTCGTAGACCATAGTACCCTTAAGATTATGTAGAAATCACAAGATCTCAATTTAAATTCCACCGTATTTGAGATTAATTGTTGGTTTTATAGATAAAATCATTTTCGGGATAGTAGGATATACAGATCCTTTCAGTTTATGAAAGGTCATGGGTCTCTCCAAACCCTAACACTTCCTGCAAAATACTCATTTTAAACATCAGATTATCTTGAAATATGCCTCCATTGTTCGGGATACAACAACAAAGAGCCTTCTAATAAATTTATTCAACACAAATCTTCACTCTTTCTTTAATATCTTTTGAGTACTCCAAATGAACAAGAGAAAATTTTAATCGAACACCAAAAGAACCTTATTAAGGCACAAGAGAAAAAACTATAATAGAACACAAAGAAAACTCTAGCAAAACACTAGAGTACAAGAGAAAACCCTAATAGGGTACAAAAGAAAATTCTAGCAGAACACTATAGCACAAGAGAAAACCCTAATAGGGCACAAGAGAAAACTCTAGCTTAAAAATTCACAATTTGCAAGACTATAAGACGGAAATAAAAATATAATACCAACAAATAAAAATAAAATGAGAAGTGAAAATAAAATAGCTTTATGAATCAGCGGAGTTTTAAGGTTGAATTAGAATTAAAATAATTAATTGTTATATTGCTTAATTTTTTAAAATTTTAAACTCATTAAAATTAGTATTTTAAATTACTAAATTGCTTCGTTTACTTAAAAATAACAAATTCTTATTTTTATAATTTTAAACTTTAAACTTGGATTAAAAATTAAATTTAAATAATAAATTATTAAATCTTTTAATTTTTTTAAATCTTAACCAAATATCATCATTTGAATTTTAAATTGCTGAATTGTTTTATTTATTTAAAAATAATAAACTCTTAAATTATGTCATATTTTATTTAAATTCAAAAAATTCTAATGACACATAAATTTTCAAACTTATATAGACTCCATGTTAGCAGAAGAGTTCCTAATTATATAACAAATTCTTAAATTGTGTTGACAACTATCTTTTATATTTAAATTTTAAAAACAATTAATTATGATAACAAAAAATTAAGAATTCAAAAATTATAATACCGACACTTAAACACATAAATCCTTATATTCAATCTTTAGATGTCACATTAATAGAGCAGTTTTCAATTGTATTGCTATAAAAATAAAAATTAAAATAAAGATAAAAATAAAGATACTATTATTTATTTATGTATTTATTTAATTTTTCCTTTATTTATTTTTCCTTTACTGGGTCATAGTCTACATTCTTTTTTATTAATACGGAAATTCTGTTAGATATATGGGTTTGCAGTCGAAAATAAATTCTCCTCCAAGGGGACATCACAAACAAAGCCACAATCTAAAAAACGTATCTTCCAAAAAATAAGCACTCCATCGACAATTAAAGTCCTTCCTAACCAAAAAAAGCCCAGCTAGTTAATTAATTTCAATTAATTCTAATTAACTATCACAGTCGTATCAATCACAGCAGGTGAAAGGCTGTCTCTTCTGACATATTCTTTGGCCAGTTTGTCCTCCTTTAGAAGCAAACACACGCATCACTTTGTGAATGGAGACACGCCTCTTTCATCATTTGTAGAAGCATCTCATTTTCATCATCAGAGCATTGCCCTGTATGCACAGTTAAACAATGTGTGATTCTTTTAGTATGATTTTTTTAAAAAATAAAAATCATTTTACATATATATGCACTTTAAATCATATATATCAAATTAACTATTAATTTCAATGTAAAGAATTTTACACAGTCATCCAATCAGATCTATGCATTTATTTGATTTTAGAAGTAGTGAGTTTGAAAATTAATTGCTTTTGATGATGTGGTAACATCTCATTGTATATATGTGTAAAACTTTTACACAGACGGTGCATGGAAATTAAATTCAAATATATATTGAAAATATATGAAGAGTTTAATTTTGATACACCGACGGTGTAAAACATTTTACACAATCGTACAAACACATCCGTTCGTTTGAATAACTAATCACGAGGTGGATGAAAAATGAATTATTTTTTTTATGTGGCGCTATTTAATTGAATGCATGTGTAAAGCTCATTTACATTGTTAGTGCATTGAAATTAAATTCATATATGAAATCTATGAAATAAGAAATGTATATATAATTATGACTAATTTGATAATTAAGATTATTTATATAGACATAATGTTTTCGTTAAATAAGGTTGGAATTAGAATTATTAAGAAGAGAATTCATTCATCTACTCTTTTTATTTTGTATCTTTTTTGGTAAAAACATTCATCTATTACTCTACAGTCTCTACTATCCTTTTTTTTTTTAATTATTAACAACTGGTAAAAAACGACCAACAATTTATATAACGGGCCTGATCATTTAGAATCTATTACTCTCTTTTTTTGGTCATTCTACCTAGCATGCTTAACAACAATATTAACTCCAGAAAAATATGGCCAAAAACACATATTAACTTTGGATCCAAAACAAAAATTATAAATATGAAACCAATCCATCTGACAGGGGAAAAAAAAAAAAAAGAGAGCAGATGAGACTTGGCATTTGCTGACTTCTATGAAACACGACATGGACATGACGCGGATACGATACGACACGACACGCAATACGGCGACACGTCAAATAATAAAGTATGTTTGGCTAAAAACGCATAATATGAAGTGCTCGTAAAGTGTCTCACATGTCGACACGGCAATTTATAGAAATGTCCGTGCTTTATAGGTTGACTTTCATTTAAGCCCGCATTAAGTAATGAAATTTAAGATGCCAGTCTAAGGAGGCAATGTTTTTTGTGACCAATAGTGAATATGGGTTAACAAATATTGCAAATTTGCAAGGAACCCATTAGTTTCATTCATTATCAACACATGGCAATTGTTTATTTCTATGATTTCTTGGTTATGTTAATCACGATAAGCAAGACTACCAGAGTGAGCCTGTACCAATTTAATAACCACAAATGAGTGTGTGGGTGTGTAGAGTAAGGAGAGAAAAGTTAATAAAAGATTCCACCTAGAAGATACTCCAATAATTAAGAAATAAATCACCAAAAATATTAAGAAAATACTCCAATAATCAAATTAAACAATCCAACATAGGAGTCCTAAGGTTAAGCTTGATATCATTCTCATATGGCATGAGATTCAAGTCTAAGCACAAATTAAACCTCTCAGTTCTAGTACTACCATCATCATCACTAGTAGAATTGGTTACGGCACCATGATCATCGTGAATGACCATACCACCACCATTACTATTTATTGAATTTCTATGCTTTCTCATGTGTCCTCCGAGGGCTTGTCCAATTGCAAACTCGAGCCCGCAAACGGGGCACGAGTGCATCTTGTTCTTCATCATCATCGTGTTCGACGACAATGATGATGATGAAGAACTTGTTGGTAATTGGCACGAAAGATCTGCGCCCATCATCTGCTTCAGCTTCTTATGACTCGCTCTGTGTCCTCCAAGTGCTTGAAAAGATTTGAATCTCCTATGACATGTCTTGCACTTAAAGCCACCACCCTCCAATTGGTGATGATGATCATTGGTTTTGGTTTCACCAACTTTTGTTAGTAACATCAAGCAATTAACCATGTCTAAATCACCACCATTACCCTCCTCTACCATCATCACTCTCTTCATGGCTTAATAATAACAGGTACGAGGAATGTTTCTTGGTTATAGTTATTTGTGTATTTTGAGGGCACCAAGCTCTAATATATTTATATTAGTAGCAA
The DNA here is from genome assembly GCA_036250425.1 of Stylosanthes scabra. Taxonomy (NCBI): domain Eukaryota; kingdom Viridiplantae; phylum Streptophyta; class Magnoliopsida; order Fabales; family Fabaceae; genus Stylosanthes; species Stylosanthes scabra. Next base: position 35,466 of record JASCZI010090714.1, read on the forward strand.
CTAACTAACTATAGACTATAGTTTACTTGAATGTAATTAAAGCTAAGCAATGATTGGTAGTGGGAAGCTAAGTAACGCGGTTGAAGTACAAGAATAATGAGAACCTAATTGCTTTTTCTTTGTAGCGAAGAAATTATTAATAAATAAATAAAAATTAATTTTCATGCACTGTCACTGAAAAGAGTTTTACACATACATTTAATCAGATGTTACCACATTATCAAGTGCAATTAATTTTCAAGCTCACTACTTCTAAAATCAGATAAATACATAAATCTAATTGAATGACTGTATCTTTACACCATCAGTGCATCAAAATAAAACTCATAAAAAAATTGCAGAGGTTTTGTTTGCTAAATGGTTATGATTATAGATGTATGTATAATTAAGATGACGTTGTTAAGAATAAGATTGCGTGAACGCGTGTAGATGGGTTTGTGTTATGGTTGTCAATGTCGAAGAATCCAATGAAAAGCAATTGTGAGAGTGTGAAATTACGATGGGAACGAGTGTGAATGAATAGAAAGGAAAATGGAAGGTAGAAGCTAAGAAGATTGTTACACCGCGTGGGTCCTAATTAACATACCAAAACATTCTTAAAATTTTCACTAATTAAGTAAGAGTTTAGGTTTAGCTAACAAAAAAACAAAAAAGTTTGTTGTAAGTTGTAACAGTGATTTCTGAATCAAGACGAAATTTATCTATCATAATTTACCTCACTTTTTATCTCCTCTGTTATTGGGTAAAAAGAGATTTAGTATCTTAATTAGGCCATAAAACTATTTAGGTAAAAAATAAAAGTAACATTTTGTTGATTTTATTAAATAGGACTAATATTTTTTTCTTACGATATCTCTTAATCAGGAAGGATTGATTACTAATCTGTCATATATTTAAGTTTCATTTAAGAATCTTTCAGTGTCAATAAATTGTTGCATGTATGCATGAGATTCAAAATATTTGTTTAAATGAATTAATCATACAGTTGATTAAAATTAAATATCATTAATGTTTTAATTGCTATGATAAACAGGGAATATTTAAAATTTAAAATAAAAGATGAGTGTGGAAAATCCTCAAGTTTAGTTGGTGAGAATAAAGCAAGCAAACGAAGAAAGGAGTCAACAGCAGCAAGAAAAGTGTTCCTAAGTAGAAGCTTCGTTAAGTCAAAGTAGTTACAATTACTCAATTCAGTTAAACAAAGCTTTCCAAATTCCAACAAATACGTTCAGGGTTTCCTTTTAAATACATACAACAAATTTTAAAAAAAAAACTTAAACGAAAATACTTTGTAACTTGAAGTCTTCAATAGCTAGCTAGTCCCAAAATCTTAAGAAAATTACATTTGAACTACTTATTAAAATATTCTACATTTCTATTTGATTTGATTGCCAATGTGTACTCTAAATCTTAATGAAAAAAAAAATTGAAGGGACAAAAAACAAATGATGTATTTAACATGACATCGTATGTCACATGTCATGAGTTTTGAGTTTAATTTTGATGCATTAATAGTGTAAAACATTTTACACAATTATGTAATCACATTCATTCATTTGCATAATTAATCATGAGATGAATGGGAAAAGAAATTATTTTTATTGATGTAGCGCTACCTAACTGAATGCATATGTAAAAACTCTTCACTGCATTGAAATTAAATTTCATACAGCATTTGGAAATTTAAAAACTAATGTATAAAATTCCTAGTCAGGTTCATAACAAAAGCATATGAAATCATTAGTTATTTACACATGATTCTTCAAATATCTAAAATAGCATCCACAAATGTAATGTGAAAATATCAAAACATTACTCAAATCCAAACAAAATTGACCTGGTTATGATCAACTCTGTTAATTCTACCGAGAAATTTAACTTGTTGAGATGATTTTGCCACTAGCTTGATCCTCAAACTTGCAAACTTCACCAAGTGAAGTAACATTTGGATTACTAGAATCATGGTCATGGAGGCAGAGTTCTAGTCAAGTAGAGAGATAGCTTTTCTCTCAGTGATGCTCCCTTTGCATCTGAAGCTCCACATATCAGTTGATGGTAACCAGAGTCATGATTGTGAGCCAAAGAAAGTTCATCCTGCACCTCGTCTTCCATATCGATAACAATGTTGTGAAGTAAGCAGCAAACCAGAATGATCCTCGGCAACCTGTGTTTGTCCGGCCGCCACATTGATCCTTGAATGATTTTCCACATCTCCTTTAGCCTCATCAGCGCCCTCTGCCCCACCATCCGCGTCGCGAAATGCTGCCGGTTAAAATATGCTTTTGGCTCGGCGAGTTCCTTTCCTTCATAGGGGACAAGGAGGTAAGGCAGTAGGGGATACCCTAAATCACCAATGATATATTCCCTTATTTCATATCCTCCAGAGACATGTAATGTCTTACCATTCAACCTCTCTCCTTTATCACAAAGTTTGCAGAAGTTTGAACTCTCAAAGACTAACCAATCCTTCATTTTACCTGGCCAGCCGGTGACTATGTCACGGAACCTCATGTCGGCGTCCACTATCGCCTGCAAGACCATGCTGTGGTTCTTCTCGTGATCAAGCCAAACGTTACTCGCAGGTTCTGAGGCAGGTAAACACATTGTAATGTGTGTAGCATCAATTACACCGCAGCAGTTGGGGAGGCCACGAACTTGCTCAAATTTGGACTTGATTGCAACCATTTCGGATTCAGTAGGCCATTGCAGGTGGTGAAGACCTCTTTCTTCCATGGATTCAACGAATCTCCATGTGACTTGCGAGACAGTAGAGTGGTTTAGCCCGAACGAGTCACCAATTGTGACCAGCGAGTCACCGGATCCCAGTCTTCGTAATGCCACAGCTACCTGATCATATAAAGACATTGGCTTGCCGCTTGTGAATATAAAATGTGCCGATTTTGTCTTCATATCTTCTTTAACAAGTGAGCATATGTACTCAAATGTGTTCCTTGAGATCTTGAAAACAGACTGAAAGCTATCCAAAGCCTTTGATGGAGACTGCTGAAGACCTGCAAAGCAACATGTTAAAAATTCGAGTTTTTGATAATTATATTTCATCCAAGGAAAAGCAATCTTCCTTGACCATGTTTAAGAGAAATGGGTCACTTGAAGAATCTAACTGATAATGACAGAGATCAAGAGCCATAAACTTTGTCATAAATCAAGTAAGATTATTTTGATGTTATAAATGAACACAAATATATTAAAATACGAAGATTATGGTTTGTTTCATGGCAAAAGATGCCCAGAAAGATAGCTAGAGACTTCAGTTAACAGAAAAGTAATTAAACAAAACTAACTGCGAAGAATGTAGCTCATTTAGTCATTAACCAGGTTAATTTAGTTATCATTTACCTCATTACATATAGTATAACAGATGCATGGCAAATAAACACAAACCTAACATAAAAATGTCAAAAGATTCATGGAAATTGATTTTGTTTTTAAGATAAATGCAGCAACTGTTCTAGTTTCCCCAAATTTATGGAAAATCATTAGCTATTCCTGTAAGATAAATTTGGAAAAATGCTTATGCTTGTTACTTCCTAAGCAAGCACTTGCTTACAATCTTTGATTGGTTATTTGCTGAAAACACAGATACCACAAAACTATAGCATAAAGTTATGATGACAAAATCCTAGTATACTTTATAAAACCCTTTGGAAATTTGAGTTGAATAATTAACAGCATCGATCTGTGAGTCAATGTATCTCTGCTACAAAACCCACGGTTCAACACGGACTATAATAGCTGAGAATAAACAAGTTACTTGTGAAAATGATGGATTTCTTGAAAATCTGTTATTTTATGTGAACTTATCACTTTAGTCAATCAATCAAACAATCACTAGTAAGTGATTAATTAAAGGAGGATGCCGTCTAGAAACATGATACTGAAACGTCTGTTATGAATTGGAACTAACATTATACTCAATAAACTAAACAAAAGGCTAAATTTTTTGCTGATTGAATGCTGGCGGTAACTTCCTACAGCAGCAGGAATGGAATTAAATATCAAGAAATTGTACTAAAAAGAGAGTTTCAGAAAATGTGGTATATTTTCCTTGCTTAAATACCTGCAGCTTGATCTACATCATAAAGATGAACCATTTCAAAAATAAATAAAAACCAATGACAGACATATATAATTTATCTAAGAGTAGTGTACAAGAAACAGATAAACAATTAGAGTAATTGCAAAATTTATCAGCAAACTTTTGAACAAATCAAGAGTATTTGTTTTCATTGTACAGCATATTATGTATTCAGTGTCCCTGTTAGTAATTTACTTAAAATAATAGCACTTCTATCACCATATTAAAACATAGAAACTGCATTACACCTTGAAACAAAAAGAAGATGAATTTACAAAATAAGTATTTACAAACTGTTGAGAGCATGGATATGATACTAAAATTTGCTCTGCCACTATGAATAAACCCTCGATTACGGTTAGTTATGCTTTTTACTAGTTGATTGCTACTCTTTCTTCTTGAACTCAATAATAATGAACCTTTTTGTTTTTAGCAACAGGAATTTGCAGAGAAACAGGCTATTGAATAATGAGCATAACACAAGATAGAGAGCTACACCGCCAGAAACACATACGCAAACCATATCATTCTAGAAAAAAGTGTTAATTGTTTAATATTTTCCTTAACAAAATGCAAATGGTAATTTGCCTCCAGGAAAATGAAACTTTGAGTTACAAGAACCAATCACAAGTCACACCAATATAATAACAGCAGTAAAGTTCTGAATTTCCATCTACTTGTTCATCAGAATTTGTTGAAGAGTAATAGTCACATACACATGTATAGCCTGCAATTTCTTAGCATGACCATGTAGACTATTCCAGAAACACAAAAAGCTCGATATCGCATTTCACATTAAACAGTTATCTTCTTCGAGGGGCAAGAAGAAGAAAGCATAATTCTCTTGTAACAAAATCCCTTCACATATTGTAGGCCCACTAAAAGGGGTAGACACTGGCCATAGGTTAAAGTTGCACTATACCTAACAGCAATGTTCGAAATCTTGACACTACTTAAGGAAAGAGAAGCTAAGGTCCTTCTCTCTCTGGATTTCAGTACTCCACACATAATGTACCATATCTAACTGATACAATAACCTGTTTAGGCTTCATTACATAGCTATCATACAATGTCACTAAACTTTCCTTGAATGGTAAGCCGAACGGATCGGAATAACAGTCAACTCGAGAGTCAAATTAGGGATCCACAGCTCATGCATCAAAATTCAAAATGCATTGCCATATGATTCAACAACACAAGCAGAATTTCAATGACAAAAACAAGCAAAACTGAAATCATATAAAAAATTAGAGATGTTAAGATACCAACACAACACACCCCAATCACAGCAAGATTCATATCAAGAAACCAAATAAAATACCATAACATCAAACATATATGAAACAGAAATCACAAACATGAAAAACACACCAAGGAAAAGAGCATGACACGAATTAAGAAACAGTAAAAGTGAAAAAGGAGAACACCAAACCATTAATCCTCTTAGAGAAGTCATGCCACCAATCTAGAGGACCCTCTTTGTTGTGAGGGGACCCAGAAGCAGAAGAACCATTCTCATCATGCTTCTTCTCATGCTTTTTTCTTTTCTTGTAACCTCTCACAGGACCCATCATCACCCACAACAACACAAATTCGAATCCACACCACCAATTTGGGGTGAAGGAAAAAAACCTGCTGCAATTCACAGTAAAAATAACAAACCAAAACCACCAACACAATAATATATACACACATAGATACATACACACATATATTATATCATTATTATGGTGACAGAATAAATAAATATAAATACATAGAAATATAACAATATAATTAGAGAAAGAAAATACGAACCTTAGAGAGAGTGTGGTGGGAATAGGAATGACAAGTTTCGGGGCAGTGTCAAATGTTAAATGGGGTGTTTTTGTGAGTGAGGCGTTCTTCAAAGTTTTAAAGCATGCAACAAAGGAGATAGCTTTGGTGAGAAAACTAAAAATAAAATAAAAAGTTACAATCTTTTTTTTTTTGTTGTACAATCTATTTTGTTACCTTTAAATTTTAATGGAGTAATGCTAGTGAGCCAACGTTAGGGATAATTAGGGAAATAGTGGGTGGTAAAAGAGAAAAAAGAAAAAAAAAAAAAGTCTATCGACTACTTATTGACTAGCTCCCTAAACTTTCTCTTCTCAATTTAGTATAAAATTAGTTTGATGGATAGGGCAAAAGGTACAGAAATAAAATTTGCAAAACCATATTATATTATTTAACTCAAGTAACCAATAAAAATTCGACCAACAGTACTCAATAGGTAATAACTTAAATTAAAGGTTTTATTATTTTAGATTTTCAGATATTCTATAACTTCGATGCTAGATATTTTATAAACAATGGTCTATTTTCATTACAATAATTATACACTTCCAAGTGTTTTATGTAACTAAGTCTAACCAAACTAAATTGTTTCGCACGCCCCTAACACAGCAAGTTTGTTATTTTTCGTTTTTTTTGGGATTTGAAATCCTTGATTTCTCGCTCATTCATAACATGCATTCTCACTCTATTCTCCACCACCGTTCTCCCTTTTTTACATCGCATTTCATCTTCTCCATTTTCATTCTCTTTGATCTGATTCGAGTAGGATTCTCTCCCTCAATCGATCGTTTCTATTTCAAGTTCTTCGGAAACGGAAGAAGAAGAAGAAGAAGAAGAAGAAGAAGAAGTGGTGGAGGAGGAGCAGCAGCGGTAGGAGGTGGAGGAGGAGGAGCAACAACAACAGCAGAAGAAGAAGAAGGAGGAGAAGAAGAAGAAGATAATGATTTGTGTTTTATTCATCAAATCTGTTTCTGTTTTATATGAAATTTCGTTTCTGTTTTATATGAAAATTTTGTTTCTGTTTTCGTGACCCAAAGTCATGCCTAGGCGTAAACAAGACCACGCCTAGGCGTGACACCAAATTAGTTTCTGTTTTCTTTTCAATTCCGTTTCTGTTTTTATTTTAAATCCGTTTCTGTTTTCGTGAAAATTCAATTCAGTTTTTATATGAAATTTCGTTTCTGTTTTATATGAAATTTTGTTTCTGTTTTATATGAAAACTCCATTTCTGTTTTCGTGACCCAAAGTCATGCATAGGCGTGGCACCAAATTCGTTTCTGTTTTCTTTTCAATTCCGTTTCTGTTTTTCTTTAAAATCCGTTTATGTTTTCGTGAAAATTCAATTCAGTTTTTATATGAAATTTTGTTTCTGTTTTATATGAAAATTTCGTTTCTGTTTTTTCATGAATATCCAATTCAGTCTTTGATTATCATCATCAACAACAGCAGCAACAACAACATGAACAGCAGCAGCAACAACGTAATAGTGGAGAAGAAGAAGAAGAAGAAGAAGAAGAAGAAGAAGAAGAAGAAGAAGAGGAGGAGGAGGATTACGAAAATGGTGGTGGTAGCAATGATGGCGACGGCGGCGGCAGTGGCGACAGCGGCAACATCGTAGTAGCAAGAAGAAGAAGAAGACGATGATGACGGCAACTGCAACAGCTGCAATGACGACGGTAGTGGCTGCAGTAACGACGACGGTGGTGCTGCAATAATAGAGGAGGAAAAGGAGGAGGAGGAGAAGAAGAAAAAGAAGAAGAAGAAGAAGAGGAGGAGGAGGAGGAGGAAGAAGAAGGAGAAAAAACACGTTTTGAATTTTGGGGGAGAGTGGCAGCGCGTGTAATGGGTGAGAGTGGGGAAAAATTACTTGGTTGTACTTGGTTGAGGTAAATGCTTGGATGTGTAGCATTACTGTTTTTATTAACTCCATTATATTTTTTTTTCCAACTTGTCAATGATTTTTAATAAACTATTCTTTTTGTTTCAAATATAGATAAAATTGTTTTAAAAACAATAGTTCCAAATAAATTTAGATTCTCTAAAGCTAATAAACACATAAAGGTATAAATTAAATATTATTAAATTTATAATATTTATCGCATATAAATTTTATTAACTTAATTTAATAATTATTAATTTCTTATTTTATTACTTTATCAACTTTTTCATTTTAAAAAATTTTGATTCGTTCCGAATAAATAAAAGAGTTCTATTCATTACTTTTTCAAACGCAACAGTCATAATTAATTTTCTTTAATCAATGTAACTAGTGTTTTTTTCTTGGGAGTTTAGCACATAAATTTATTATTAATAGAAAATTTCAAATATTTATATTTAATAAATATAAAATAAATATATTTAAAACATAATTTTTTTTATATTTTTAATATAAATTTTCTAGCACATGATAGATAAACCATTTTCTCAATTATCAAATACAACTTAAATATCATAATTACAAAACATATTTTAGCTATTAGTTTCTACCTCTAAATTATATTCAGTGTTTAACATTTAATTAAGATGTTTCGTAACTTGTAATAATTCAATGATTTTAACAATTAATTTTAATATATATATAACTTTATAATTGAAACCAACCCCTAAAATTTTAACAATTAATTTTAATTTTGATGCACTGACGACGGTGTAAAGAGTTTTACACTGTCATTCAATCAGATTCATGCATTTATTTGATTTTAAAAGTAGTGGGCTTGAAAATTAATTATTTTTGATGATGTAGTAACATCTGATTGGATGTATGTGTAAAACTTTTTTATACTGACGGTGCATGAAGATTAAATTCTATGAATAATGTAAATATATATTTAATATGTTCTCTTAAGTATTTTTTATGAGTTTTGCGTGATTTTTTTATAAGGTTTTTTTTATATTTATCTTATATTAAAATTGTTTTTAATAAAAAATTCAAATTTTGATGATGTATTTGGTTTGTATTTTTCTGTTTTTTGTCATAAAATTATTTTTCTTTTTCTTTTCCAAAAAAAAACTAAAAATAAGAATACAAAGTAAACATATCCTAATTCTTTTATATAAAAACTCTAATATTATATCATGATATCATTTATTATAAAAGTTTAAAATTATTAAAAAAACCGTATAAATAATATATCTAACTAATAACCTAAGAAAATCCAAGCCGCACCAAAACATATGGGTTGGTTTTTGTTACTTTTAATAAGTTTTTAAGGCAATGTGTTGTGTCATCTATGTCAGCGAAGATGTAAATATGGTGTGCCGAGTGCATTTCTGGAGAGATAAAAAGAAAGACTGTGTGCGATTATAATTCTATTATAAAATCTCTGGTTAAAATTGATAGAGTAAATATTCCATTCGATAGTTAATTATTTGCAATTTGAATATAATGTTTCCTAATAAATAAAATTTTAAATTAACCGAGACAAAATAAAATATACGGTAAATGAATCATCGAATTAGATTATTAAAAAATAGTTACGATGACGTGTCAATTCATGTATAATATGTCGATGCTGACACATTTGTGGTTACTTTTGGTAACCTATTATAAGAGATCAATTTATCAAGTTTTTCATCTTGAGATTTTATCATCATTAAAACGTCATATCCAAATTATAAATAATTGGAGGTTAAATGTTTACTCAAATTCATATGATCTTATATGTTCTTATTGTTTATGAATTTTTAGTCGAAGAAAAATCTACGATTAATAAATTATTTAAAATTATATTATATGTATATTAAAATCAGTTATTAAAATTAGTTATTAGTGTAAAAATATATTAAAAAATTAATCTACATATATCATTACATATTTTCATATATTCTTTATTTTTTTTTTATTTAATTATTAAGATACATTATTTTTATGTTATACATAATTATTTTTATATTATTATATATTATATTTATGTGTTTTATAAATTTTTTTATTTATATTTATATTTTTCATGTTATAAGTAGAATGTATTATACAATCATATATGTAGTATTATTATATATTAAAATATAAAATACATATTAATAATAAATTAAATTATTATATGATTATACATAAATACTTAATCGCTCATTTGGTTATTGAATGTAATATACAAAATAACATTGTGGAATTAATTAATAGTGATATTTCCTATTATGTAAGGAGGAGAATCTTACATAGGTAGAATAAAAAATCTAGTAATTGGGCTCTTCACTTGATCATGAATTCATGATCGGTCAACTAGAATTAGCCAATTAGGTAGCTTTTTTTAAAGACAAATTTTGACAAAAGTATAATCTAAAATGCAAATAAATTTTTGGAAAACAATATATGATAAGTTAACTCGAAAGTCTTTTCAGATATATATTTATTTTTTCACCAAAAAAAAAGATAGATATTTATTTTAGGTTGATCTTATAGACATGTCATTCGTTATAGTTGGATAAATATGCTACGTAAGCATCTTTAAAAAACAAAGAAACAAAAACCAAAATGTTTAATCTCAAATTTTCGTTATCTGCAATTTATCAAACATTTAAACATTAAATATTGTTTTTCATATATAGGTCTCACAAGAAATCTAATTGCCCTTTCTCTTCTTGTTAAATATTAAATTAAAGCAGCAAACACATAATTGAAATTGACTAAATGATTATCTGAAAATATTTTCATATTAAAATGATAGTTAAGAATAATTAAATAATTTGATATATTTAATTAAATTATTTAATATAATATGTATATATATTTAAACCATTCTATCTATATAAAGATATTTTAAATAGTCATTTTAAGGAATAAATTGAACATTCTATAGTTGATTTTTCTCTTAAGAAAAACATGATAATAAATCAAACATATTTTTCAATATGTAAATATGATGGTCCCAAAGACATATGTGATGTGTGGGCGCACAGTGCATGTATATCAAAAGATTAATGAAAGATGATAAAAAATTTTCGTAGTCAATTTCAGCAATAGATTTCTGAACTTTGGAAACGTCTGAAACGTTATATATATGGTTGAATTATATCAATGATTTAATCCAGTTTAATTTTTTTCTTGATTTTTATTTCATTTTTTGGTGACAAATTCATCAGTTATTTATTAATAGTTTCCTGTCAACCAAAAAAGAAAATGAATTAATAAATTTATAATTTGTCTCTGCCAATGTCAGATTTTGTTTCTTTGGGGAAAGCGGTAAAGCAAGCTGTGGATAAATTATTTAATTTAATGTTTGTTTCCACAATCCTCAATTAGTCAATAATTTTGGACCAGACGAGGGGAAGTATATATGAGGCCCAAAAGTGCTACTCTTGATAAGACCTTTTTAGGGTAGTTACTAGTTTGTAATATGTTTGCTGTATTGGGCCTATGGCATTTTATACACGAAAATCGCATATTGAAAATACCAAAAAAATGACCCGAGGGAAAAAAAATAATAACCCGATCAATTATTGGACTTTCGATCAAGTGGATACTTTGATGCACATAAAAAAAAATACTAAAAAATAAGTTGGGAAAATCCGACACCAATGGAGGAGCTGTTAACCTTCCTTGGCAGTTGGCATCTAAGTCAAAACTCAAAACAATATAGAAAGAATTGAAGAAAATAGAATGGATATTAATCAACCATATTTTCTGTTAATTTGCTTACGACCCTTGCCATATGTTTTATTACTAACTCATAAATATAATAATTCAAATAGACATTTAGAACTTTTAGACTTAGAAAAAAAAAGCCTCACATCACATGTGAACATGAAAATGAGCGAAGCTGAAGTGGATCTATCATAGTTTTTAGTAATCTAGGATACTGTAAATCTCCCCTACTGGCATGAAGAAAGGATCCATTCTACTGTTTCCCACGTTTCAAAGTCAACGAATTAACAATGAACGATGCTACAAGTACTTCTTTAACATTAAAATTTATTACCATCACAGATTTAAAAGCACAAAAGCCATATAACGCCAGAAAAAAGAAACACACACCAGCGTTATAGTTTTACAAATACTGACTTTTGGCCCCCTACCCCAAAAACCTCCAAATTCCAAAATCCAAAATCAAACCAGCATTTCCACCACTTTGCTAACTCTCCCTCAATGTATGTGCCCACCCTGCTTTGACTTGCAATGCTCAATGCCATTAAACTACCACCTACAACTTGATTAGTCCTTATCCTACCCTTTGTCCATATTTTACAGTCTTCAATAATCTTTCAAACTTCTCACTTCTTCTCTCAGCTGTCACCTACTAATAACTTCCATTCACAAGCTTTTTCGTGTTCATTGATTCAATTCGAGGTAATCATTATATTTATCATATCAACTTGTGGCTTGTACCTCAAATCTTTTGCTCCCGTGTTGAGAAGAACCATCTTCTTTCTTTGTTGATAGTGTCTTGGACTTTCTTGGTATGCACTTTGCTCGCACCATGTCTCCATCATGCTCCGTGATTTGCAACCGGGAACCACTGCAAAAGGGACAATAAATCATATAAACGTATGACTAAGTCAAACCACAATATCGATAATTCAATCTAGCCCATGGTCTCAATCAATCTAAACAACAAAAGGTCATCATTGACCAAATGACAGTAAATACTAAATACACAATCAACAAAAAATTACGCCTTTCCTTGAATATCTGAACGTGATCTTTGGCGTATGCATTTTCCCAATCACAGTTTTCATTCTTTTTCCCCGGTGTATCCGTACGACTAGTATAATCACAGGTTGCAAACTGGTAAGTTTATTTATTGAAAAGTTACCAAAAAACTCTTTGGATGCTTTAAATTTGACCCCACATGCTGCATCTGACAAATATTAATGGGGCCAAAACGAGGAGACAGATACATATCAATAATTGAATTAAATTAACTTAAATTGACAAGCATATCTCATTTATTCACCCTACACACAAGATGAAACAGGGCTGTCAAGTATCAATCAATCTACATGGCAAATGATAGCTACTAGCTAGCTGCGTGCTAGTTTTCCTTCTGTAAATTCAACAAATCTCACCCCATATTATGAATTTGCAAACGTTTCCCAGCTATATGATAAACGATATTAACTTGAAAATACACAAGCACTCAAAATTGTATCCAGATCCAGTATATAAGAATGTATCAGAAGTTTTATAATAAGGAAAAGAATGATAGGAGCAATTAAGAAGATCATCAAAATAACAGTTAATGAGACGACTTAAAGTTATTCTAAAATAAAAAAGTTAAAAACCACAATACATTATCGATCAGTGTACATTTCATCAACCACAGCCGTTTGCATATGTGCTGTTACTTTCCAAGAGGCAAGACCATTCCAAAATGAGTTATTTTGTCTTTACTATTTAGAGGATATTGGGAATTTGAGATTTATTTTGCTTTCGCTTTCAGCCAAAAAGATATTAGGATGGGAAGAGGCAAGGATACACATGATGAACATGGAAAATGGACAACATATCCGGAGACAAGGGAAGTGGGAATCCGATCTTGTTTTGACAATGATTGATAAAATTTTAATTCCAAAGTTACATGTGGTTTTAAGTTGTAAGAATAATATTCAAAACAACATCTAAGGTACTATTAACTGTCATCACCAATATCCACCCCCTGGTCTATCCAAATGTCGCCTTATACTGACCAGTTGGTTATTGTACACTCAAAGGTAGGCATGGTAATATAGTATCTGAGAAAAGGAATAATTAAACTAGATGATACCATTACTATTTTTTTAAATGAATACTATTGCTATTTTTACTATATCACCTTTTTTGTTATTACTCATGGTCTGACTTGGGTAATTAAATAAAGAACTGTATGCAAGTTTTGCCAATGACAGGGATATTTATTATTTATTAATCTAATATAATGCTGGTTTTGAAACCCTTCCAATACTATAATACTACTGTCTAATTTGTTTTACTCAACTAACATTTTCTATTGTCTTCAATCTCAAGATGCTTCTTCCTATGTCCAAGAAGCCTTAGCATATACTCAAACTCATTTTCAATTTTATAATAGAATCTAGGAGCTGAAAACTGTATGAATGTCAATGGCTACAGTCTCCAACATTGCCAAAACCTATACAGGCATAGGCACATATCACAATTTCACAAAAACCTTAAGCAGCAAACCAGATTAAAAATTCTGTTACTAATTTTACTCATACGAAAAAGCAAATTAAAGAGTGTTAATCTAATGATAAACTTGTTCAGGCAAAAGATTTGAAGATGTAACATACCTATCTGCATTGTAAGAAGAGGATCTCTTCAACGCAGGGAATTCCATTTTCTTGGTCTCAATCAAGCTCCCACTAAAATACTCCTTATCTTCCAATGTCACTCTGTTCAAATCTGGAATTTCCATCGATGTCCCTACATCTTTTCCCGCTTGATTATTGTTATTATTCCCTGCTCCGCGGGGTAACCTGGCTTTGTAGTGCCCTACCAATGAGAACCCTTGATCCTTATCAGACTCGGCCCCACACTCTTTAAACGATACCGCACCGCACGATAGTAACTGCAAGAGAACCGACGAAGCCCTCATCCTTCCGCTATGACCATTCTCAGCCGTTACATTATTACTGTTAATCTTAGCGGAACACAATCCCAGCCGTCCGTCCGCTTTCATCAGTGTTTCAAGCGTCTCCGGACTCGAATCTGACGGTGGAGGTGAGATCTCATCCCTGCTCAGCTCCGTGCTCTGATTATGACACGTGGCATGCGGGACCCGCTCCGATTCCGTAATTTGACTAATTTCTCCTTCGTCTTCGATTCCTTTCTTCTTCTGAGTCTTCTCTTCTTCCCTAGCTGCTCTCCTCCTCCGCCGCCTATCGTCCGTCGTCTGAGTCGACGCGTCAGCGGCGATTTTTCCGGCGGAGTCTCCGAACGAGTCCGACTTGTAAACACGGTACTCGTTCATGTCAATGGAGCTCCACGACTGGTTGCGCCGCCGCGTCACCGCAACCGCCGGAAAATCAGCCTCTTCCTCCTCCGGTTTCTGCGCCTCGGAATGCCTCGCCTCATTTTCAACAATCTCAGATCCTTTGAGAATGTAATCTTGCCCCTGCGTCGGGTAAATGAAATCGTTCTCCGATAAATCGTGCCAAACGAAGCCATTCTTGTAGCTCCTGAAAATTGAAATCGAACCAAAAATAATAAAATAATAAACAAAAAAAAAAAGAAAGAAGATGATAACCTGAGCATTGTGTAGAGTGAAGAAAACAATACCGTTTGGCGGACCAGGAGTACATTGCAGCCATGCCTTTTCCTCGAAGCATGTTCAAGCGATTGATTACATCTGTAAAAACGACGACGTTTTGAGCTTCTTGATTTCAATTCTTCTGTTTGTAGATATTTAAAACAAAGATGCAATTATTATTTACCTTTGAGGTAGAGTCCTTGTGGTGAGGAGAGAGGAACCTCCATGAAGTGCGGGTGCTCGAGGTGGCCGCTTCGGGAGAGGTAGTAAACGACGGAGACTTTTCTTGTCGTTTTGGGCTTGGGCTCGGTCCAAACCTTGGTCCTCTCTGGACTCGTTTCTCTCTCCGTCCATTTCTTCGGAACGTGACGAAGCTCCGCCGTAGCGGTGGTTTTTTTCCCCCTGGAACTGGAACTCGAAGTCACCGACGGCGACGACATGATTATTTCTCCCTACTAAGCAATAAAGCTTCCAAGAGTTTAAGTTAAGAGAAGGTCGTAGCTACTAGCTAGCGGGAAAACAGAGAAAAAGGGTTCTTTCTTTTTAAGGTATCGTTTGGAATTTGAAAATAGTATTCATTATTTAATATTGGTTAATGCTATTTTAATGAGTGATTTTAGCCAATTAAATGTAATTAAATGATTTATTTGAGTGTTTGGAATAAAAAAGTGTATATAAATAATATTTTATTTGACATTTAAATAATTTTATATTTCGCATAAAAATAAATTAATACTCGATCGATTAAATCTACTTGTTAACGTAGAATTATTGTTTAATATTTAATTATTTAATATTTAATTAATTAATTTAAGAAATAAGAAGGGCGGTAGGGGTGGGTGAGTGTGAAATGAGAGAAGAAAAGAAAGGTCAACATTCAAAAACAAAATAATAAAAAATGGTTTGATGCTGAGGACAAACAGCTACCAAACAAGGAATGACTGTTTTGGGTTTCAGATACAACCAGTCCTCTGAATGTGAGTGTGACAGTAGAGGTTTTTTTAAAAAGAAAATTTGACATTAGGTATCAAGATTCAAGACGGGGGGAAAAGCAGAACGTCGTCGTAACAAACAGCTTTTCATTTGGTTTATATTTTCTTCCCTCTCTGATCTCTGCTAGTACTAGTGCACTACTAGTATGTATGTATATGAATGTTTTTTAAATTATTACAATGTGGTGGTACTATTAGTCTCTTGTGTCGTGCTGCTTGTCGCGTTACCACCAAAAACTTTACCCAATAAATTTTACAGATTGCATGCATCTATGTAGTATTTTTGACAGGGAAATAGAATCCAAATTCCAAATGGAAATAATGGTACTACAAAATACAGAGATAGTAGCATGTTTTTCAGAATTTGAAATTTGCTCCATATTAGAAAATTTTAAGAGTAAATTGACATGGAGGCCCCTAATAATGACAAAAAAAAACCAAGGAGGCCCCTGAAAAAAAAAAAAAAGACCTCACGCTGGCCCCTGAATGTTATGGACGTCAATCACATTACTCCTTCTGTGAGTGGGTTTAGTTAAATGTGAACGGGGTTATTCTACGTGGCAATGAAACGGGGTGACCTGTAGCTGATGTGACACGTTGGAGTGGAGCAGTTGTAACGGGCTCAAGCCGGCCCCCTTCAATTTTGACAAAACTGCGTCGTTTTGGAGACTGATGGTAATAAAAAAATGAATTATCTCCTTCTTGTTCTCAAAACACCCTCACATTCACTCAGAAATTACAAATCCCTAACCCTAACACACTCTCTCTCTCTCTAACCTCTCACTACCCCTCACTACCCCTCTCTCTCCATTGAATACGGTTGACGATGACCCTGACGGAGGTGGCGACGCAAAGTGACGGCGCCGTGACGGAAGTTCTGCTCGATGAAGGTAAATCTCCTATCCTTCACTTTAACTTTCACTGTTGGGGGACCATTGCATGTTGTTGGGAGCATTAACTTTGTGTTGTTGAATATTATATTGAGAAGTGTTGGAATTTGTGTGTTGTGTAGTAGTGTCGTTGCTGGTCCCCATTGTTGAAGTGTGTGTCAACCCTAGCCCCAACTTCCATTTACATTGAAAACGACAGCAACCTTAAATTTTAAATTTCTTTCAATTTTTTTTTGCTTCTGTTATTGGTGGATTATACATGTTTAATATAAAATATTGTTAAAAAAAATTGAATGCAGTGCTTGGTGTAGGGTTCATTTGGGGATTAGTGATTGGATATTACAATTTGGGGATTATTCAGTCTTGATCTTCTTGCTGTTCAATGTCTTGAAGTATTAGTTAAGCTTTATTGAAACTAAGATGGTAATTGGCAGGAACTATTGAATGGGGCTTTTAATTGGTAAATTTTTTTTTGACATTGGGTTATTGATTTCTGTTGTAGATGGTAAATCTTGTTATTCCAGTGATTCATGTTGGGGGACAGCTACGAGAAGATGAGAATCGTGTTTTAAGTTACATGGATGGTGAGGTGCACACATTTGATCTGGTTAATCCTATGACCCTGTGCATAGCTAACATTGAGGGGATGGCAATGTCTCTGGGTTTTGCTACCTACACTTCAATGCATTGGTTAGAGCCATTAGCTCAGAATCTGGAGTTTGGTCTGAGGGAGCTAAATGGAGTTGCTGACTTGAATGAGTTAAGGGGTAGGATTATGGAAACTCAATGTGTTGATTTCGAAGTGTTCTTTGAGCATTCAATTTCTGAGCCAATTGTGGAAGAATGTGTGAATCTGGACAGTGATGATGGAAGCAAGTCTAACTCTCATGACAGCTATGAGAGTGCTGAAGACGAGGCATACAAGCCTCCTCCAGAAGGGTATGAGTTGAGCAGCGATAGTGATTCTGAAAAAAGGAAGAAGGTGACAAAGAAGAATGAAAGAACCAAGACTCCAATGACACCAACAAAAAAAGGATCTCCTAAGAAGGCTGGGAGGAAGAAGATACCAATCAAGCCTGTTAAGAATGAAAATGGGCCTCAGGAAGATGTTGTCCAAGAGACTGATGGTGGACAACAAAGCCCGAAGAAGAGTTCTCGTAAATATGCTGGAAAGAGGAGGGCCAAATCAAGGCCAAACTTTGGGCCAAGTAGTAGTGGGTCTGGGCCAAACTCTAGGCCATCCAGTTCGGGCTCTCAGCCCAAATCAAATACTGGTGTTGGGAGTGGAAACATGGGATCAAATGGGAGCCCAAATGTGGAGCCCATTATTGAGGAGGTGGATTCTGATGAAGGCAAAGGGTATGTATATGAGAGTGAAGAATTTCTTTCTCCAATATCATCGGATGAAGATGGAGTGAATAGGCACAAGTGACTAAGCATAACACTGGATATGGATATGGAGAAGTGTATTTTGAGTTAGGGATGGAGTTTGATACCATGGAGGAGTTTCGGGAAGCACTGAAAGATTACTTTGTGTTTAATGGAAAAGAGTGCAAATACAAGAAGAATGAGCCTAAGAGAATCAGGGCAGGTTGTGCAATAGAGGGATGTCCGTTTCTAATTTTCTGTTCGGAAAATACTCGGACTAACTGCTTTCAAGTGAAGACAATGAGGGATGAGCATTCTTGTTCAAGGGAATTGAAGTCCAACTTGGCAGATTGTAATTGAGTTGCCAGCAAGCTTGTGAAGATTCTTCTCACAAGGCCTGACTTGACTCCAAAGGAGGCCAAGGCACATATTAATGAAGTTTACAAGGTTCAAGTTCATGAAAAGATGATAACAAGAGGGTTGAAGAGGGCAAGGGATAAGGTTATAAGGAAGGAAGGAGAGCAATACAACAAGCTACATGACTTTGTGGCTGAGTTGCTCAAGGCCAATCCTGGATCCACAGTTTTATTATCAACCTTGCCTAGGCCAGATAAGCTTCCCTTGTTTGATAGACTTTATATTTCTCTTGAGGCATGCAAGTTGGGTTTCAAGGCTGGTTGTAGAAGACTTATAGGGTTGGATGGTTGTTTTTTAAAGGGATATTATGGTGGGCAGCTTCTATCAGCAGTGGCACAAGATGGCAAAAATCACATCTTCGTCATAGCCTATGCTGTAGTTGATAGTGAGAACACTAATAGTTGGAGGTGATTTCTCAATCTGTTAAGGAAGATTTGGGAGATGTCAGTAACGAGGGGCTGGAGTTTATGTCGGATCAGCGAAAGGTTTGACATGTTTATCATTCTGTTTTGCATATTTTTGTATCATTTGTGTTAACTCAATGTGTTATTAATTTTGTTCTCGTATGTCACTACAAGAAACGCGTCCGTTACCGGCAGAATTACCGGCGGATTTTTTTTCATAATTTTGGCCCTTTTTGAAGTTACGGGGGGAATTACCGGCATATTTTTTCCGCCGGTAAAAGTGACGACGGTAACACGTTACCGGCGGAATTTTAAAATCCGGATTACCGGTGGATTTTTCCGCCGGTAACATAATTTTGGTGGCCAATTCGATTTCAGTATTACCGGCGGAATCGAAATTTTCCGCCAGTAATTTCCCTAGTAACGTTAAAATTTTTTTTAAAAAAAAATAAATGCATAAAATTATGTATGCACTAATCTCATTGCTACAATAAAACCAACACAGTGGATCACTCATTGCTACAAGAAAGCTAAACAGAGCTTTCAAGTTTCAAACTTCAAAGCAAAATATAAAAACAAACAAATATTAAAATTCGCATCCCAAAAGTGATTTGGTAAAGCAAAACTAACCTACTGAGCTTAGTGTCCCTTATAGTCAACAAGTTAGTCACATTGGTAAGAACTTGTACAAATCCTAGTTTCCAATCCTATGCATAATTCAAACATAAAATATAGATGATGTGCTGCCTTAGCTATCATTTTAACTATCATACTACTACCTCTCTTCCTTTTGAAATATTGGATTTGGATGACTTCTTCCCAAACAATACTATTTTGATCCATTTTCCTGGCGACTTCCCCATTGTAAGACCAAGGCATGTAAATGAACAAAAGAAGTGAAGCAGGTGTTTAAACTGATCCCCATGATTATTACTTCGCATAATAATATTAAAACTGAAACAAATTAAACAATACATACAAAGAATAATACACTTCATCCAGAAGAAATCAAGAAAGAACCAGCTTAACAAGAGCAGCAAATTCAGTGACTTTTAGTTAGTTCATTTAAAAAACAGAGTTAACTGATAGTCCCTTTAGATAGCCAAGCATATATAGGAACCAACTTAAATAAAGTATTCAGGGAAAAAAATGTCATACTTCAAGAACTATACCTCATTAAATTCATAATATTAAGAAATGCCTTATGAAAAATATCAAATAGTCAAATATTTTAAAGGAACACTGGTTGCACAGTTGCATTACTTGAATCAATACAAATAAAAAGGACATGAAAGTAAATTTTTAATTAAAAGTAACACCAAATTCAACTAAATTTCCAAATAACATCTTTGTACAAATAAATCTTCACTGCATTACTTGAATCAATACAAATAAAAAGGACATGGGGGCCAAGCTATGGTATCTCTCTTGCTCTGCTGTGTCTCAAATCTCGAATTTTACTGTCGCACCATTCACAGCCAATGTCTGAGAAAAGAAAGCAGCACCTATGGTTGATTCCTGTGACAAGAATAAAACCCAAAAACAGAAACAAAAAATCAGTATCATAATCTCCACCTTGCCACAAGATAGAAGTTTCTAAAACCATCAACGTGTACACAACCACTGGGAGAAGATATCTTCAGTTTCCAAAACAAAACAAATTGGTCTCAGTAACCACCAACTTAATAACTTTGATGATTAGATTGAGCTGAGCTTTGTGCAACCAGCTGGAATTCCCATATGTTTTTGCAAGTGTCTTTCTAATAATTAAATTAAAGAAAGAAAGAAAGAAAGAAAGGGAGAACAACACAAAATTGGGACATAGCTTTCAAGCTTGGATGCAAATGCAAAGAACAGAGACAAAATAAAACCCCAAAAATAAAATTAACAAAATATAAAATCAAAGAATTCAGATACAGGAAAAACCAATCAATCTAAACACTAAACGTTCATCATCTATCAGCAACATTCATTCTAGAATTGATTTTTTTGAAAATAAAGAAACACTACAGTAGCAGCAAAGGGAAGAAGAGAACCTTCAATACCTAGACCCGGAGATGGAGACGACACCACAGAGCTGGAGACGGGACGACGGTGCTTCTCGCTGCTGGACGACATGAGACGAGAGACGGCGTGGGAGGCAACGAAAGCAACTTCAGAGGCGGCGATGGAGGTCGCGATGACGACTTCAGCCTACAGTGAAGGCGACTGCGGCGGCTTCTGTCGGCAACGAGGGCGACGGGGATGGCGGAGCACGGCTGGGGCTGAGGGAGAGAAATTGGGGTTGGGGGTGCTAGGGTTTAGGCTCGAATAGAAATGAGGAAGGAAGAGCCATATCGCGTTTAAGTGTTAGTGATACTGGCGGAATTACTGGGGGATTTTGAAATTCGCTGGTAAAGTTTCCTAAAAATTTTAAAAGTGCTATTTCTGCCTGTAATTTCGCCTCAAAATCCGCCGGTAACGAGCGTGTTTCTTGTAGTGTGTGCTTGTTCTTTGGTTTAGGGATTAGCTGCTGCACTTACTGAGATTTGGCCAACAAGTAACCATAGGAACTGTGTCCTTCATATCTAGAAGAACTTCATCAAGAAGTTCAAGGACAAAGCTTCGAAGAGTATGGTGTGGAGGTGTGCAAGAACAGCTACAAAGCCAGAATTCTGGAGCAAGATGGAAGAGCTTAAGGCAATTAATTACAATGCATGGGAGCATATGATGAGGTTCCCTTCGATCATAAGAGCAAGATTGACAACATCACCAACAATATGTGCGAGGTGTGGTATGCCAAGATCGTGTCATATCGGGGGAAGCCAATTCTGACAATGTGTGAGGAGCTGAGGAGTTATATCATGCGTAAGATGGCTAACCACAAGAGGAGGCTTTGTAAGCATACTGGGAGGCTAACACCTGTTGTGCAACAAAAGCTTAATGAGATTATCATACCTGCAAGTGCTGGATGAGAGGCTTTTTGGAGCTGTGACAATGACAGGGCCATTTATCAAGTCACCAAGACCCCTCACCAAGTGTGTGTTAACCTGAGGGATCACACCTGTACTTGTAACAGGTGGCAGCTCACAGGTATTGGTTCATTTAGAATTGATAGTTTAACATTCATTAAGCATGTAGTTATAAATGTGTTTGGAACTTGCTATGAAGGTGTTGTATACGGATTATAAATATTGTTATTTGATTGGAATATAGGTAAATAATTTGTAAAATTTAGGGAACATATTAGGGGCTTTGGGCTTTGAGTGATATATTGCCGTTGTGTACGGTTCATGCAGGTATCCCTTGCAAGCATGCAATTTCTGCAATTTATATGCATAGGAATGGTGGTTACCAAATTGAGGACTTTGTGCATAAGTCCCTCACCATAGAAGCTGTGAAAGCCACATACAATTTCATGATCCACCCAGTGCCCAACCAAGAGTATTGGACTCCCACAGGGTGTGAAGGAATTGATCATCCTCCCATTGTGCGTCCAGCTGGTCGTCCAGTAAAAAGAAGGATCAAAGACCATGTTGACATGATAATAGGCAACAAAGTGAGGAAGACATGCCAGGTTACCTACAGCAAGTGCGGTGAGAAAGGTCACTACTACAAGACCTGCAAAGGTGCATCAAGGGATCCAAACTGGAATACTAAATCAAGAAAAACCAAAAAGGTGATTCTTTTTACATTGCTTCTCATTTACATTGTGTATATCTTCTGGATTGAATATTGTTGTGCTATAAGTTCTATATGTCCTATGGAATTAGTACTGTTGTGGTGTGAATTATGCATGTCTTGTGGAATTAGGGTTGGTGTTGCATGTATTTTGCATTTATGTAAGTGTAAATGTGATTTTGGTAGAGGGTTTAGGTGGACTGTCGTGAATATTATCAGGGGTTTAGTTGGGTTATTTTTAAAATTGTCAGGGGTTTAGTTGTACCGTTCAGATTATTATCAGGGATTTAGTTGTCCTCTTAAATGTTACAGAAGTTGATGTCAATTTTGTAGGTTCCAACAAGCCAGAATCCTACCACTGATGCCCCAACTGTCTAGAAAGCACCAATGGATCCAGTGGTACTTTCTAAGTTCTTATTCCCTTACTGGAATTGTTGGATTTACATGCTATTACAATTCTTATTGACTTATGAGTAAATTTTGGTCTTGTAGGAAAAGGCAAGGAAGAGCAAGAAGAAGAAGCCAAGGATGGACACAATGCCACAACATGAAGAGATGGATCTCTCCCAACCATCACAGGAACCTGCTGCAACTCCTCCAATGCAACCCCCTCCCCCCAACCACCCACCTTCAGAATGAAGCAACCAATTATGAGAGCACCCAATCCCACTCCAAGAGCCACCAGTCAAGAGGATACACAAGACTTCACATTCATGCCCACTCCTGGATTGAATCTGCCAAGGAACATTTGAAGTGGGATCACTCCCTTTGGACTGCCGCTTTTGTTGTTTCTTTTCTTGTATTTTGGAAAACTAAGTCTGAACAATGTCTATTTGAATATGTTTTGGGATTCTTGTTAGTAATGCTTATGTTTGAAACTGTTTCTAGAACAAGTTTGTTGTGTTTAGGTGACTTTTGTGAGGAATCAACATACACTTGACAATATTTTGAATCATTTTCTCACTATGAATGAGAGATGATATGTTATGTTAACTAAATGAATTCCTGCTTCCATTTATGTCATCTTCTTCATTCATTTCCTTTAAGAAAGTTTTGTCAATATCATTGTGCAAATCCTTCATCCAGGACTTGGTATGTCTTATTATTCAAATAACTTGCAAAATATCATTCAGGAGTTCACTCATCCATTTCAAATAACTTGCTCAATTTTCATTCAAATCATAACCAGTTTATTACATCATGGATTTTCATCCTAATCATAACCAGTTCATTACAAAATCAACACAAATTTTGTAATTACTCATCAAAATATTTAAACATCAGTAAACATAAACCCTAACCCTATTGCTAAACCATGACCCTAAATGCTAACACAAGAACAATGAAAATCAGCCCAGCCATTGCCATTTTCAAACACTTGTTGTCTTGAGTGTCTTGCGATCTCTTAGCTGCATTTCGCATCTGCATATTCAGTTCCATGTTAAGCTCCAAGACTCTTTCCTCAAGCTCCCTAAGCCTTCTAAACTTGAAGACACTGTTCATGAAGCTGCCTCCTTCTTTAATATTTTCCTCAACCATAACATCCAACCAACAGAAATAACTGCAGTGTGGTCGGGAAGTCTGAAAATCAAAGGAATTGGTTTCAACAAACCCACTCAAACATGAACCCAAAAAAAAAAAAAACCACATTCACACATACGTTGAAATGGGGGCAACCAAGGAAGAACCTATCTGGGTTGAGCTTTGTGCAAGACTGGTAGATAATGGCATGGCTCCTGCAGTCGCATGTTGGAGAGGAAAACTTCTTCTTTCTTGGCTGCCCTACGCCGTCCTTAGAGACAGTGCAGGTCCTACTGTCTCCGCCGACGCTGTAATCCCCTAATGTTCGACTTCTTGTGTCTGAGTTTTGGCCTCTGCGGCTCATGCTGCTGGAATCTGATGTCTAGAATGGAGTTTGGGTTCTGGATCGATGGTTCACAAATTAGGGTTCCAGAATTGGGGGTGTTCAGTATAATAAATCAACTTGCAATATCCAATTGCCAACTAGAAAGTGGTATGAAGAATAGCTTTGAAAAGTCAAAATTAATTATAGGCGGTGCAGCTGTAATATTAGCATGTGTTAGTTTTAATTGTTCAAAGTGCCAATTTTGAAGCCATTAGAAGAACAGGAACAATTGAGAACAATTGAGAAGACAAATTGCAAATCAACAACCAGCTGTGACTACAATTTTATTAAGCAAGACCATCGCCTTCTAAACAAGTATAAATAGGATGTTATATAGACTGTTATGAATATATATCTGTGTGTGTTTTATAAGAAAGAAAGAAAACAAACTCCAACGAGTTTGAACTTGTAGTTTGAGTGTGTGTATATTAGCTTTCAACAAAGCTAAATAATTTTGAGTGTATCTTTGTTACTTCAATATATAAGCTTTCAACAAAGCTTCACATTAGAGATTAATCTTCCGCTAGCATATTTAACTCCAACAAGGCAATTTATTTCAATTGCCAACAACTGGTATCAGAACTAGTTGTATCAAAATGGCAGCTAGCACGAGCACGAGCAGCAGCACAAGCACAGGAGCAGGAGCAAACCAAATTCAAGTAACTGTCTTCAAGTTTGATGGCAAATCAAATTTTTCCATGTGGAAACGTTTGATGGAGTTATGCTTAAAATCCAATGGTTTTGGTGAAATTATTGAAAAAGGTTTTACTGAACCAACGGAAGAAGATAAAGGGAAGGCTGACATGAAAGAAGTAGACAAAAATCGTTTGCTTAATGAAAAAGCCTTATTCCTGATTTGTCAATCTGTGGAGCTGTCTGTTTTTGAGAAAAAATTTTCATGCTAAAACAGCAAAAGAGGCATGGAAAATTTTGCTCAAAACATATGAAGGTGCTGATCTAGTCAAACGAACGAGGTTGCAAGGCTTAAAACGTCAGTTTGAGCTGATGGAGCAAGGAAGAGAAGAAAATATTCATGATTATTTCTCACGAATGGACAAACTTATCAACGAAATGAAAAACAACGGAGCTGATATAAAGGAGAAAGAAGTTGTAGAGAAAATTATGCGGACGTTATCAACTCGCTTTGATTACGTCGTAGCTGCCATTGAAGAAGCTAAAGATCTCATCACAATGACTCTAAATGATTTACAAGCATCTTTAGAGTCACGTGAGATGCGGATGAATGAGAGATCAAGCGGCACATTTGAGCAAGCAATAAAAGCTCAATCAAATATCAAAAATGAGGGACCTGTGCAAAGAAGGGTGAATCTCTATCAACGCGGCCAGATTTCAAAAGAAAGGGAAGGAACACTCAATCTGATTCAAGTCAAGGATCACGAGGTAATGGTTCTTTTCAAAATAAATCTAATATTCAATGTCACAAATGCAAAAAGTACGGTCATTTTCAATCTGAATGCAAATCTCAAATTAAGTGCCATAATTGTAATAAGTATGGTCACTATACTCGAGAATGCCGTGCTAAAACATTGAATATTAGAGAAATTCATGCTCAAGTTGCAGAAAATGAAGAAGATATGAAGATGGTGCTTACAACCAACCATGTAGTAGCTGACAAAAATGACAACCGGTGGTTATTAGATACAGGATGCAGTAATCACCTAAGCGGGAAAAAAGAACTATTTTCCGACTTAGATGACAGTTATCATACCACCGTGAAACTTGGTGACAATTCAAAACTTGAAGTCTTGGGGAAAGGAAAGATTGCCATCAGATTAAAGGATGGATCTTTGGATTATATTTCTAATGTATTCTACACACCTGGTATATGTCAGAATCTCCTAAGTGTGGGACAACTTGCAGAGAAAGGCTATGATCTAAATTTCAACAAAAACGGTTGCACTATCAATGATGCAGAGATGGGCCTTATAGCAAAAACTAACATGTCGAGAAATCGCCTATTTCCAATGAACATCAGGTATGATGCTGATTTATGTTGCAAAGCTGTAGCTGTTGATGATAATTGGCTTTGGCACATGCGGTTCGGACATTTCAACTTTGGAAGCATCAGATTCCTTGCGAATAGAAAATGGGTTACTGGCTTGCCAGTTATCCAAGCTCCCGATCAACTTTGTGAAGCTTGTGTAGTGGGTAAAAAGCATCGAGATCCTTTTCCTAAAGGACAATCCCGCAAAGCTACAAAACCACTTGAACTGGTACACTCTGATTTATGCTACGTCAAAATTCCATCAAATGGAGGTAATAAATATTTTATTACTTTTATAGATGACTTTAGTAGAAAAACATGGGTGTATTTTCTGAAAAATAAATCCGATGCTTGTGATACGCTAAAAAATTTTATGGCGTATGTTGAAAGGCGGAGTGGTTATACTCTAAAAACCTTGAGAACTGATAGGGGAACAGAGTATATTGTGTGTGATGATTTCTTGAGAAAACATGGTGTCAAGCATCAGATGACTGCTAGGTACACTCCTCAACAAAATGGAGTGGCGGAAAGAAAAAACAGAATGATCATGAATATGGTAAGAAGTATGTTGCATTGCAAGAAATTACCCAAAAGTTTTTGGGCAGAAGCAGTTGCCTGTGCTGTTTACATCTTGAATAGATGTCCGGTCAAAAGTGTTCGTGATAAAACTCCACAAGAAGCATGGAGTGGGAAAGGCCAGATCTCAGTCACTTGAGAGTATTTGGTTGTATTGCATATGCACATGTTCCTAATCAACTAAGGAAGAAACTTGATGACAAGGCAGAAAAATGCATCTTTGTAGGTTATAGTGAAGAAACAAAAGTCTACAAGTTGTATAATCCTACAACACAAAAGGTAATCATCAGTTGAGATGTTACTTTTGATGAAGATGGAGTGTGGGATTGGTCAGAAAAAGAAAATGACTTGTTGCCTGTACCAGTAATTATAAATGAAGAAGTTGATGATAAAACTGATAAACCATTGAATCAGTCAACATTTGATCCACCGCTGCATAGATATCCACAAAGGGAGAGACGTCTACCTCCTCACTTGGAAGATTATATAGTTGGCAGAGATGATGATCCGGAGGATAGAGATGAAGAAGTTATGTATTCTGCCTTATTTGCAGATTGTGATCCAATAACATATGAGGAAGCGGCCAAAGATGATCGTTGGATTAAAGCAATGGACGAGGAACTTCATTCAATTAAGAAGAATGACACGTGGGAGTTAGCAGAACTTCCAAATGGAAAGAAACCGATAGGTGTGAAGTGGGTTTACAAAACAAAGTATAAACCCAATGGAGAAGTTGATCGTTTCAAAGCACGATTGGTAGCAAAAGGTTACAAACAAAAATCAGGTATTGATTACTTTGAAGTATTTGCACCTGTTGCTAGACTAGACACTATTCGTATGATTATTT
The DNA here is from genome assembly GCA_036250425.1 of Stylosanthes scabra. NCBI lineage: Eukaryota > Viridiplantae > Streptophyta > Magnoliopsida > Fabales > Fabaceae > Stylosanthes > Stylosanthes scabra. The sequence continues at coordinate 63,627 of JASCZI010090714.1, forward strand.
CACTCTCGGCCCAACATAAGTGGAAGATACATCAAATGGATGTTAAGTCAGCATTTCTAAATGGCACTTTAGAAGAAGAAGTGTATGTTGAGCAACCTGCAGGATATGAAATTCCCGGAGAAGAAGATAAAGTTTACAAGCTGAAGAAAGCTTTGTACGGGTTAAAGCAAGCACCGAAAGCATAGTACAAGAAGATTGATTCTTATTTCATGCAGAATGATTTCAGAAGATGTCCGTTTGAACATACTCTTTACATCAAGTTCGTTGAACCTGGAGATATTTTGATCGTGTGTCTCTATGTTGATGATTTGATTTTTACTGGCAATAATTTGAAGACAATTTCAAAATTCAGGGAGGCAATGATAAAGAATTTTGAAATGACAGATATGGGTTTGATGTCCTATTTTCTTGGCATCGAAGTAGTTCAGAGTGATGATTGAATTTTCATTTCTCAAAAGAAATATGCAGGTGATATTTTGAAGAAATTTCATATGGAGCATTCAAAGCCAGTTTCTACTCCAGTTGAAGAAAAGTTCAAATTGCTGAGAGAAGAGAAAGGCAATGCAGTAAATCCAACTTACTACAAAAGCCTCATTGGAAGCCTGAGATACTTAACTGCAACCAGACCAGATATTCATTTCGGAGTTGGATTACTTAGCAGATTCATGGAAAAACCATGTTCCAATCATTTGCAAGCAGCAAAAAGGATTCTTCGCTATATCAAAGGTACTTTAAATGATGGTATTTATTATGAGAATGCTAATGAAGTGAATCTTGTTGGTTACACCGATAGCGATTGGGCCGGAGATATAGAAACAAGAAAAAGTACTTCAGGATATGTTTTTCATCTTGGTTCTGGTACTATTTGTTGGTCATCAAAGAAACAACCAATAGTAGCTTTATCAACAGCAGAAGCAGAATATATAGCAGCAGCAGGTTGTGCAACACAAGCAGTGTGGTTAAGAAGAATTCTAGAAGAATTGAACGAGAAACAAAATACTCCGACAACAATATTTTGTGACAACAAGTCTGCTATTGCACTTTGCAAAATCCAGTATTCCACAGAAGGTCAAAGCATATTGATATTCGATTTCACAAAATTAGAGAGTTGGTAAATGACAAAGAAATTTTGATCAAGTATTGTCATACAGAAGAGCAAGTAGCAGATATATTTACGAAGCCGTTGAAGTTCGAATTATTTTACAAATTGAAGAAGATGCTCGGAATGATTAATTCTGCAAGCTTGATTTAAGGGAGGCAATGTTGAGTATAATAAATCAACTTGCAATATCCAATTGCCAACTAGAAAGTGGTATGAAGAATAGCTTTGAAAAGTCAAAATTAATTATAGGCAGTGCAGGCGTAATATTAGCATGTGTTAGTTTTAATTGTTCAAAGTGCCAATTTTGAAGCCACTAGAAGAACAGGAACAATTGAGAAGACAAATTGCAAATCAACAACCAGCTGTGACTACAACTTTATTAAGCAAAACCACCGCCTTCTAAACAAGTATAAATAGGATGTTATATAGACTGTTATGAATATATATCTGTGTGTGTTTTATAAGAAAGAAAGAAAACAAACTCCAACGAGTTTGAACTTGTAGTTTGAGTGTGTGTATATTAGCTTTCAACAAAGCTAAATAATTTTGAGTGTATCTTTGTTACTTCAATATATAAGCTTTCAACAAAGCTTCACATTAGAGATTAATCTTCCGCTAGCGTATTTAACTCCAACAAGGCAATTTATTTCAATTGCCAACAGGGCACACAACATCAGCAAGGTCTTTAATTGAGTTTTTCATAGGATCGGGGTGTACAAATTGGATTGCCTTACTTACACATGACACTTAACGTCCACGTCATGAGTTAAGTGTCACGTTGTACAAACCAAATTCACAGAGGGGGGAACTGGGCCAACGTCCAAAAATGATAGGGGTCGTTGAGTTTTTTTTTTTTTTGAAGGGCCTCATAGTCCTTCGACTAAAATGTCAGGAGCCGGATAGTCAGCGCGCTCAAAATTAAAAAAAAATGTAAGTTGACCACAGAGACTAGTATGTAGAGCGTGTACACCTAACTTTTGACTATTGTGCATTGAATTGAACGTGCAACTGAGTTAATGGTGGGACAGTTGGAGGGAGATGAGAGATCAGTGATAGATGTTTAAAAGTTATGAAGATGGGAAAACCGGTGGGTTAAAGAGGTTGGCGATTGAGGTTATATTGATATTGAATTCCGAGCATCGTAATCAAAGCCAGAAGTAGTGGCAGTGGGTCCATACCGCATACGTATATGACTAGATGGTGTACTAATATTTTTTGGGATTTTAGTAGTTGACCATTCTATCCCCAAATGTCTAATGTGTGAAACTGTGACTCCATACACCTATGCCTTTCCATGTGTTCCAAACTCCAAACACCCTTATTAACCCGAGGAACTAGCAAAGTTTTTTCATATGAAATTAATAATAAATAAGGAAAAAATTGATGACTAATATATTAGTATTGAGTTATTAATATATTACATATATTTTTCCAGTAAATTTAAATTTTTTAATCATAAATAAGTATACTACTTAATTATTAAAAAAATATATTTTGCTAGTTGTGTATTATTACTCAATAAATAATAATTTAACATATCTTGTTAAATTGTTATTTTATTGTTTTTAACTTAGTAATTTCACGTAAATATAATTACATATAAATTTTATAGAATAAAGTATTATTTCAATCTTTAATATTTAAATTGTTTAAAATATTTTATTTTTAATTAAAAATAATTCAATTGAACTTAATTAAATTCCATCATTAAACGTTAAACATAAATTTAATCGTAACAGAAGTGTCCATTCATATTTTTATACTTATTCTTTAATTTAAAGGATTAATGTTTAGAATAATCCATGAAAGAGTCATCCATGAGTTCTTTAAGAAAATTCAAGGAACACTCCTTTGAGGAACATAACACATCATTTAACATATCAAAAGTTCAAGAGATATCTAGAAGATATATATATATATATAATTGATGACAAGGTGAATGGCATGGACTTTATAGATAATACCAAAAAAATATATTATAAAAGTTAACATAGAAAAAATACATCATATCAATGTTAGCAAAAAATTATTAGTGTAATTGATAAGAACGTGAATGGCATGGCAAGGTCAAACTTGTTTTTTGAGTAATGGTGGCACTGGCGAGGGTTGCAATGTCGCTTTTGCACATATGATACGTGGATGATTGCACCATCGTCGTTTTCTAAAAGCTAACAATAAGCTTCACATGTACATTATTATTATGCATGGATCAAATTAAAATGAATACAAAAAATTTAAATAATTAAAAAAAAAGTGTAACGTTCATTTCCAACAAGGATATATATATATATATATATATATATATATATATATATATATATATATATATATATATC
>JASCZI010090714.1:68119-92158 GCA_036250425.1 Stylosanthes scabra
TTTTGCTATGGATTATCAGACATATCAAGCTTATTAGTCAACTCAAATTTAATTTAGTCCACGGTCGAAGTATTCAGTACTTCTGAATATTGATGGAAAGACTAAAACATCTTTACAAAAGTTTTGAAAAGTAGTAGAGAAAAGCACCTAAAACACAGAAACAGGGCAAACCCAAAATCTATGACATGGATACGACATGACACGCAACACGATATGCGACATATCAATACATTAATTTTAATTTTTCATATGATATGGGAAGACAGCATATATATAAATTATAATATATTTTTAATAAAATTATAATAATATCTTGACATTTTATTTATAGTAAGATTTGAATTATATTTTTAAATATTTTTAATGTTTTTTAATTATATAAAATATTTAAAATAAATTTTGGTTTTGAGAAATAGTAATATATATATTACTTTTGAATTTATTTTCAGGACATAAGTTAAGAATAAAGTAAGACACACATACAGTGATGATATTTTGGAGTGTCAAGTGTGTTCGAAGATGTATTTTTTTTTTTTTAAGGACAAGGATGAGACACTTTAGACACGCGTGTCGGATGAGTGTTGGTGAGTATCGTGTCCAAAACGTGTTTGACACGTTGATATGTCAATTCAACAAAATATCTGTACCTTATAGCCCAAAATTAAAGAAACACAAAATACAATAATTTTCCAATTAGTTATGTTTAAATTTTAGTTGCTATATTGGGGAGTTGAAGTCTTAATTAGTTTCTTATAATCAACTTAGGTTGGTCTAATGTTTAGTTCACTAGTCCGCTTAAATAAGTATCGAGGAGTGAATTACGCCTTGTGTATGTAGCAACTCAGTGGCCAACGGTAAACCTTAAATAGAGTTCAGATTCACGGATGATGATTAGCTCTCGACCTGTCGAGTTGGATACTTGAGAAACCAAAGGGTGCGTTTGGTTTGCATTTTTATTTTCTGTTTTCATTTTCAGTGTTTTCTGTTTTTTGGATTTTGTGAAGAAAAAGAGAAAACAGTGAAAACAATAAAATCACTTTTTCCTTCACAAAATTCAGAAAACAGAAACACTGAAAATAAAAACAAAAAATAAAAACACAAATCAAACGCACCCTTAGTTTCTTGTAACTCTGGGCTATCCGGCAATGGGCCTCCGAATGCCAATAATGCAATACTTATATCAACATGTGTCACTTAGATAATGATTTATATTGTATCAAAATATACCTATTGGGGCTTAGGCCCTTTTTTGGACCAAAAAAAAAGCCTTATTCATGAGAAGGAAAAAACTAAAAAAAAATTGGTTATCGTCTTTAATTAGTTGATATTACCTAACTTTATAGTTTAAATTTATAATTTAAAATTAAAGATTTATAATTTAGGGTATAAAATTTAACATACTTAAAATAATCAGTATAAGAAATTAGCTGATGTTAGCTAAAAAATTAGTTACACAATATTATTCTATATTAAATAAAAAATTAATTATAATCATTTTTATAATTTATATTATTCTAAAAAAAACTTTTTATTTTGTTATTTTTATTTTTTCTGTGAAAATTTTTTTGTTATCTTAAATAATATCTTTAAAATACTTTTTTATTTGTTTCCATGGGCTTATTATTAGTGCAAGTGCTTCATTACGCACAGACGCACCCACATGTTGCATTTTGATCCAACCAAAACTTTGTTACGTGAGAAGTGATATTTTACACATCAAATCATGCACAAGCATTATTACTAGACTAGATAGTAGTGGAGAGACTTAATTAGATGGGCCCATTAATTAGGAGAATATCGACTAGGCTTTAATGTCTGTCTCCAAAGGACTAAGTGTCAATGATGGTAAAATAATCATCATGATCCATGATCCCTTATCCCCTTGTGTTATTACTTATTAGCCCAAAAGAAATATTTAATTTAAGAAAAATTTAATTTAATGCATTTACAATATAAAAATATTTTATATATACATTTAATTAGATAGCATTATATTAATAAAAAATATTTTTTTATTTATTTCTTAATTATTAACTATTTAAATAAATGGTTGTGATTGCACTGTGTACGTAAAATGTTTTACATAAATCATGGGCACATCAAAATTAAAATCACTTCAGAATCTCGTTATATATTCCCATAGCTTTCACACATAAGGACAAGTATGTCCAATAATTCATTATTCGAATAATTAAGTTGTCAACATTTATATAGGCATCATCACTACACCGTTCATTAGTGTATGGATAGCCAAACAAGAGATATGTTTGCCAAATATTAATCAATCATTCTTGTGTTTGAAACTTTAATTTGCTAGATTTCCTTCTTTTTTTTTTTGGTGAGATTCATCTATGTTGGGGCTATGAAAAGGTGGGAGAGAAAAAAAAATGGTTAACTCTTTATTTTAAGTTAGTGGTTAAATAGTTAGAGTAATAATAAGCCGATATAATTTTAAAATTATTATATTTAATTTAATATAAATAATTTTCGTAATTATAGTGACTCTCAACTAAGTTAATAACGTCAGCAGATATTCTCTACATATAAATATGCTGAATTATTAATCACTTATCACTAAGTCATATAGATCTTCTCGATCAATATCTATTACTTTAATGTATAAATTAAAGACTTTAACGTGGATGTTAGATTTAGAGTGTCCATAGTTACAACGCAATATCTCTATAGTTCTCTGTACTTATTGCAGCACAATAAGAGTTTAAAGAGCATTATATTTAATTATTGGGTAAAAGATAAATGTACTCTGACTTTTTTTAGAAATGAACAAAAATACCTCCCACTTTGTTGAAATATTCACATATCCTTAACTTTTGAGAAAAGTGGACACTACTATCTTTCTGTTAGTCTAACCCAGGTATGATCGTTATGAAGGTATGTGATGTGGTTAGTCAATGATGCCTAGCTGATCGTATCAGGACGCTATAAAGACTAGGCCAGTAATGAACATTAGATAGCAAAACGAAGTCGTTACCCCTCTTTTACATGATTTTTCGAAATTAGGGTTTCATTCCTCTAAAAGAATCGACCTTCGTTTTGCTATTTAATGTCAATTACGGGCCTGGCCTGGATAACGTGGATCCGTTACAGTCAGCTAGACACCATTGACAGTCACATTACACGTCTTCATAACAGTCACATATGAATTAGACCATTGAAAAAATAGTATTGTCCACTTTTTTAAAAAATTGGGGCATGTGAGTATTTCAATGAAGTGAAAGATATTTTTTTCCAATTTAAAAAAAATAGGGATATATTTATTTTTTCCCCTTAATTATTTGATCTAATCCTCTATTATTTGTCCACGCTCCCCTAAACTTTGGACAAAATAAAATAAAAGATCAAACCGCAAAAAGTAAATTGCGGTATGCATTGCAACTTAGCAACTTCAACTTTCTAGTGTGATGATTGGTGAAACCCATTTTTATATGCATCTATATCTTTATATCCGATTAAACCAAGTACCCGACATATGAATATGGGTACATATTATAGGTCTCAGTTAGTGTCACACTTTATTTCTTTTATTACTTATTTCTGTTGCTTCTTTCATTTTTGGAGAGTGACCTACCTTTTATAACCATGATGATAAGTTGCGTGTGTTATCCATGCCTATGCACTAATTAATTTTGGTCGAAATTACGTCCGTTTACTATAGAAAATTATAATGTCCTTATTAGTCGAGTCTTATTAGATAATTTGATATATTTAATTAATATTATTATTAAAAAATTTAATTATTAGTTTCACTAATCTATATATACATTATATGATCATATTTATGAAAGACACCATAAATAAAAAACTTAACACATGTCTAAATATACTATCTATTTGTAATATATACTTATATATAATTTTTAGATTATTATTGACTTAAGAATAATATTAATCTTTTCGTATGAGTGTAATGATATACATAAATTATTTCTATATCCGTATATTAATATTTTTCTTTGTGTGACCAGGCTTGCTGGCCATTTGTATAGAAGCAGAACAACAGTACAACTAACTGAAATTATTGAAATAAAGGTTACTACTACATGGGATTCATATTCCCAAATAATAAGTAATGGGCAATCTAACAATGGCAATAAATTATACAACATAGATAAATTAAAAAGGCCCATAGCATATGACGCCATTCAAAGATTTCTTTTCTCAAATTAAATCGGATGTGCTTTAATTATTTGTCGCACATATAGTTGCAACCATATATGCTCCCACTCCTTCCTAATAATGTGATGCGTACAAAATGAAAAGAAGTCAAAATTTGAGGTATTTTTAATTTTTAATGTGTTACGACTTAAAATAAAAAAATATAATGAGAATATCAGTTAGCTAAGTACCTAGTAGCCTAACCATCAAAATATAATAATCTCTACAAACTATTGGAATTAATTAGTTTACAAATTCATAATTGCTTAAAATATTATTGCCATTTTAACTTACTCACGTGCAATTTCGCTATATATATATATATATATATGTTTGAAAAATAATAAATTTACATATACTATTATACACATCATTTAGCAACACGGAAAAATATAAACATTAACATAGAAAATTTCTGTTTCTTTGCTAATATTTACATATTTGTGTGTTGCCAAATAATATATACAGGTGTATATAATTGTACATCTAGTATTACCGAAAAATAGATCATCATTATTGGTATTATTTTCAATATAATGCCTATCATTTCATTTTTGTGCATGTTCAGAAAAATAGAAAAAGGGCTAGATAAAATTAAGGACCGAATGTTGTTGTAGCAGAATCTCGATATTTATTAAAAAAATTTTGAAGATTCTCACCTCTCAATTTTGAGAATTTTTGTGAGAATGTAATTTATGAAAAAAAAATTAGGACTAAGTGAGCTATTTTTATAGAATATATATCTAACATTTTTTAAATGCAAAAATCATCATAATGCAGGAGCATCAATCCTTGAAAAAAAAGAGAACTATTCTAATATATCTTTTGTTTTTTTTTGTTTAATTTAAAATGAGGTGAGTGTTTGTGAACGAAAAAGAAAGCTGAATCGCACTTAACAGGCATCAAGTTTGTTAGCACATTGGACCACGTTTCACATATTAATGTTTATGACTAATTAATTAGCTTCTCGTTAGTTCTATATTCTAATAATTAAACCCCACCTCAAGGTGGAAAGAAAGAGAAAGCAATTGAAGATAAACCCTAGTGGTCAACCCACAATAATTTGGTGCCATGCACTCTTCTACTTATCTTTGAATATATTTCCTCACTCACACACCTAATTAACCTAACACATATCTCTACCTCGTATATATTTTCTAAATTGGTTGCTAGATCAGTTGTTAAATTATATAAATATTAGCCGTCGATTTAGAAACTCATAGTTTTAGCTTTAGTTTAAGTTGGTAGTTGAATCGGTTGTTAATTTAAAATTAGCGACTGATTTAACAACTAATATATTTTTAAATGATTAAAATTTAGCCATCAATTTAACAACTAATTTATTATATAGTTTTAATGGTGGTCTTTAAATCGGTTGCTAAATGAACTAATATCGAAAATTCAATTGATTGCTAAATTTGTTGCTATTAATTAGCAATAGAATTTTGTTTTTGCTAAAATCGATTGTTATTTTAAAAGTTTTTTTATTTGTAGTGATCAAAGCATCCATATGCTGCAACATTTTTCCGGAATCAATGGATTAATTATTCTAATAATTAAGGACTTATCTTGCATTGTACGAACTAACACAACATGTAGTGATTAATTAACTAATTAATAAGTGATCCCACGTTCCACTCTACAACAAATCTAGTAGTTTCTTCTACTTATCATGTTGATTAATTTATAATTCATGATTAGTACCCCTTCAATTTGATAAGATAATTGCTGCAATGCTCAATGAGACATCCCACACGGAAAGCAGGCCTGAATTTTGCATCCAATTAGAATCCATTGAGGGTTATCTTGCTGGTTTAACTAACTAATTATTTTAATTTAATTAAGAAAAAAACTACATGACCAACATATTTATTTAACCTAGCCAGCAAATTTAAACATCATTATTCTTTTATATGATTACCTTCTTACTTTATATTTAAGTTTTTTTTTTAATTTCAATCAATTAAAAAACGTTGATTGATTTTGCAGGCTAAGATAAAAATAATGTATTGACTATATAGCATTACTTTTTAATTAATTCTTTCCCCACTTAATTAGTTTTCGAAGTGACTTGTTTCATATTTTTCTAGTTGGAATAAACATTTTTTTTTTGCGATCTCTAATCTTTTTCATGTTGGACTTGGCGCCTCTAATGAAATTAAAATCTCATAGCGATTTCTAAGCAATTGAAAAATTAGACACATCGAAAAATTAGACATATTGATCCCTGTAACAGGTTAAAATAGGTTACTGATAAGATATATCAGATTAAAATTGATATATCATGGATATTTATCATATATAAATAATTAACACATCATTTTTAACCTGACATATTACACTAATAACTTATTTCGAGTAGGATACAGGAATTGACGTATGTAAATTTTTAATTGCTCAATGATTATTATGAGATTTTAGCATTATTAAAAAGTTTAAGTCGGCAAGAAATAGAAAATGATGTTTACTCTTTCTAGCCGAAAGGATGATTGATTGTGCACTTAGGCAGATATGAGAAACAGAGAGAAAAGATAGATTGATCAATATGAATTGCACTCTACAATTTACAGAAGAGAAGTTTTTATCTACTGCACGATATATATCTGCTAATGTAACTACCTATTCAACTGCGTAACAAATCCTTAATCCTTATAACTGATAACTAACTTTTGTAACTAACCTTCATCCTTTACCCTAACAAACCAAGGTACACCGAAACCATGTTTAATTTGAAATATGCCTATATGAAAAACTATAAATAATGAATATTTTTTTAATCGATAAATTAAAAAAACATCTAAAACATTAAAAACAAAATGTCTTATATTATATAATTCATAACTTTTAAAAATTAAATATACATATAACTTTAAAAATATTTTTTTAGAAATAGAACATTAAAATCTAAAGAAATAGAACATCTAATTTAAATTATTGACCTATATTGACTGAATTTTTATTGATTATATATCATTATTCTTTTTTTTTTAAAAATTATTATATAATTGATAAGTAGTAACTTTAACTTAACAAGCTAAATAACATCCAGACACCCAAAAAACAAAAAAAAGCGCTAAATAACATCTATAAAGTTGATGACATACATACATTATTCTTCATTTAGCAAAAGTAAAAACTAGCCAAAAGTAAACACTCGTGGTTCCAGCCTAAACTAGCTAAGAGTATGGGGCTAAAATTAAACTAAAAACCTTTTTCCATATTTTAATACTCACTGTTAGACATGTTTTTATGTGAAAATATTATGACTCGTAATTTAGACGTTGGTATACATATATATACTAGGACAATTTAGTAATCTGACTGTTGTGCAAAATTATTTTATTATATTAAGCTATAAAATTTAGTAATATATATATATATTTTGCTTTATTCGTAATATTAATATTAAAATAAAAATAGATAGAGTATATTAACTTTTTAAACTATTTTTTAATATTTTTTTATTAATTTTCATAAGTATTAATATCAATTTATTAAATTAGATACTTATCGATTATTAAAATTAAACACTTTGTCAAGTAACTAACCTACTATTATATTATTACTAATTTCTTTTTATATAGTTGAGATATAAAATAAAAATAGATAAAGTATAATGACATTTTATTTTTTTTAAAATTTCCATTTTATATTTTATAGGTATTTATGTTTATTAATTAAATTGGGCACTTATCAATCATTATACTTAGACACGTATCAAATGATTAATCTATTACTACTTTTTTTATATGATAATAATAATTGTTAATAACTAACCTACTACTACTCTCTCTTTATATAGTAAGAGAAGTTTTTATATTACTTTTTATAGGTATTTATGTTTATTCATTAAATTAGACGCTTATTAATTATTATAGTTAGACACTTATCAAATAATTAACCTATTACTATTTTTTTAATATGATAACACGTATCAAATAATTAATCGGTTATTATTTTTTTATATAGTAAGAAATATACTGAATAATTTAATTAAATATATTAAATCATCTAATAAAATTTTAATTGTTATCTTTATAATCAAAATTATCTTGGTGGATAATCACGTGTCAATGATTTCATCCTACACTCCACTTGTCTAAAGTATGATGATTTGTCCACTTCATCACCTTTCTCCTTTAAGAAAGCTTCAGCTTTTCTAGTATCTTCATCTCTCCGACCTTCAAAAAATAATTAATATTATTAGTCACTCAATGGACACAATAATCGATCGAATGGTCAACTTGCATCACTGAGCCATTTCCCTCCACTCATTTCTGTTTTGAGATTTGTTCCTAACTATTTCAAGCACTATTATATTGGATTATATAATACACATTTTAGTTTTGGTTGCATCGTAACTAGATATCTCGATTTAAGAATAAAATAAATAATTAATATGTGGTGGTTCAGTAGAAAATAATTTATTACTAGTTGATAACAAAAAAAATCACACTATCTTTAGTTAACGACTAAAGTGGTATAACACATTTAGATTAAAACAACTTGATTAATTCACTGAACATTTTATTCTTTTACAAACTCATCAAATTGGGTACAATTTATTATATATAAATTCTCATCGAACAGAAGGAGTTTATTTTGTATTAAAAGAAAAAAAAGAAGAGGAAGGAGAAGTCAACAATGGAGAGGGTGATAGTTTACATTACAAATAAAGTGACACACACTGGCATTTTAGTGTTAGCTTCAGTCATCAAAATGAAGACGGAATCTCCCTGCAATCATAGATATAAATGATTAACATGACCAATCTGTGATGCCCAAAAAGGCAAAGAAGAAATTAAAGAATAATAACAAAAAAATAAAAACCCTTTCTGCTAAACTAAATTGTCATAGTTATTACAACCGACCCGCCAATTAATTCGAGGAGATCACCGGATCATTAGATTAGAAGTTTAACCGTTTGATAATTAATTAAACTATTATTCTGTTTATAATTAAATAATTATATAAAATATTATTACTTTTATCTCTATTATAAGTATTTTTTATATTTTATATTAAAAATTACTATTTTTTAAATTTTACTAATTATTTTATATGTGTTCTATTGTGATATAATTACAAGTATTTATTAAAATCATTATTTTTTTAATATTTTATATCTATTATATTATTATATAGTACAAGTGTTTATTGTAATGATTAAAATCCTAAAATAGTAATAATGAAATAAATAGACATTAAGGTGCAAATATAACATAACAAGAATACAAAGTATAAAATTATTATAATTATATTTAATTTTAAAATATGTATAAAATTCAATTGAAATAAAAAATAATTTAACTATTAGCACATGTATATTATTAGGACAATTCTACAATGAAAAGGCTTTTACATGCATATGGTGAAGAGTACTCAATAGTTTTATTTTAAAAATTAATAAAAACAAAATAAAATAGTTCACATGATAGTCATCCAACCATTCATCATGAAAAATCTTCATCTTTTCATCATTTTTCCTCTCCACCATAGTATGCACCATATTATTAATCCACAATGCTTGGGGCAGTGGGGCTAAAGTGATTTGAGTTTTCTCTTAAGGAGGTGGGTTCGAAACCCAAAACTGTTGGCCTTTTTGGCTATAACGCATGCTGATGTACGTTGGAGCACCGTAGGCATGTGGAAGGATGATTTTAGGGCTGTGCATGGATCGGATAAAATCGCGTATTCGCGGTGAATATCCTCATCTGATCCATAAATTGCGGATCAGATCCGATCCGCACTCTAATATGATCGGATCGCGGATTCTCAGTAGGTATTCGCAGATCCGATCTGTAGATTCGCGGATCCGCATTTCATTTAAAAAATTAATAAATAAAAATATATTTCCTTGACCCCACACTCAACAAACCCTAATCTTTAGGGTCCCAAACTCCCCCTACTCAGTCGCTACATGCCACTCACACATCTCTCCTCAAGCCTCACTCCCTCAACCCCTTTCCTCTATCATTATCGGCAATTACCATCCTTCACCATTATAGTTCCTCCCTTTTGTTGATCGAATCGCTCATCCCTTCGCCGTGCCGCCTCACCAACCACAAATCCACCATCCTCCATCACCTTGGTGCCGCCATCTATCTTCCATCTTCATCTTGGTTCTTCAGTTCGTCGATTGCTTGTTCTTCTCCACGCCAGAGTGCTTCATGCTTCACAATATTCCTTGTTCACCTACTTCGCTTGAATTTGCATCTTTGATCTTTGCTTCTATTCATGGATCTCTGGTTTACTCTCTCCTGTTTGCTTCTTCATGTCACGGATGGTCACTCATCCCTCCATAACTGACCTTGCTATTGTAGTGTTGTGTTCTGTTGAGTTTTTTTTTTAAAAAATTTATTGTGTATAATTGTTAGTGTTGGGTGACTGCTATAATTTATTGTAAACATTGATACATAATTTTGATTTTGATTTAGGGTTCTTATTTTTTCTTCAATCCCCTTTTCTGATTTTTTTTTTAATTTTTTAATTTTGCTAATATATTTTTTTAATTTTAATCGGGTATGTCCGATATCCGATCCTATCCGCAAATGTGCGGATCGGATCCGAACTTTAAAATTACGGATATTGTATCCGATCCGATCCGTGTGCATCCTTAGATGGTTTCAATCGATTCAAGTGAGTCTGACCAGTTCAATCCCATTCTAAAATACAAATGATCCTAAACACGGACCGGACCGATTGGTGTTTGGTTGATCGGTTTTTTCATCAAACCGACCGATCTGGTTTTAATAATTATGAAATTATGAAATAATGGAATACCAATTTTTTTTTTATGAAATAATGCAAATTGAAACTTGTTTCAAAGGACACCTAACGGTAAGTGATGCTTATATGATGATAATTCAACATTCAAAATGAATATTATAGTTTCATTAGCAATAAATATTAAAAAACTATTTCTCTATTTCCTCCCATTTCAAAACTCATTTTGATACTTAAACTTGGGATATTTTTATTTATAAGAGTATAATTTTAATACATAGACAATGTAAAATATTTTACATAGTCATACAACTATATCCATTTTTTAATATATAATTAATCATAAAAATATTGAAAATAAAATTATTTTTGTTAGTATGGCGTTATATTATTAGATTCTAAGTATAAAATATTTTTTACTTAAACGGTGCATCAAATTCTTTTTATTTATAAAGTGATGAATATTGACTATACAATATTAACTCCTAATTAAGGTTTTTGGTAGGTAAATATCATATTTATTAGAGTAAACATTTAATTTAACTCCTTATCATATACAATTTGGACATAGCGCTATTGATAATTATGAAATTCCAAATCAATCCGTAATTAAATGAAAATTTTGACAACTCGACCTTCATAATAGGTTACTAAAAGATAATTATGGTGATGTGTCAGTTTATGTCTGATTCGTCAAATAACAATGTTAAAAAATTGATTGACACATTAGTCATAAGTTGACATGTCATTATGGCTATTTTTTGGCAACCTGCTTCGAAAAAATAATTTGTCAAGTTTTTAATTCTAATTTGGAGTTTCATAATTATTAGGGAACATACATCATATCAAAAATGAGAAAGTCTTGGGGGTCAATGTTAGGGAGCCCTTTGGGAACCAATATCAATTTTTCTTCTTTTCTCTTTCCTCTTTTACCACCTATTATTTTCCTAATTGCACTCATGGGCTCCCTATGGGCTCCTTAACGTTGGCTTCGTAGCATTACTCTATCAAAATTATAAAGAAATAAATGGATTAAGTGTTTACTCTTTATTTTATTTATTATTTTATTTGGAAAATTTTCATAAATAAAATAAAAGAAAAGTTTATTTCACAAACAAAATTAATGGGACATTATTTACCGTTATCCAACTTTTTCTTTTGGCATCTGCACATTGTTCGCCTCATTAAGAGGCTAAATTTGAGATTTTCATGATATTAGCCATTTAAAGTGGCGAATTTCAGTTTATTAGCCACTTAAATTGGCGAACTTTGTGTTATTAGCCACTCAAAGTGGCGAATTTCATGCAAACTTATGCCATTTGGATCCTATGAAAAAGATGTGAACCACTTTTACCATTACAATATCATTTTCTAAGCAATTGAGACACATGAAAATCATCTCTTAACCAAACTATACAATGAAAATCTAATGAACCATACAATGGAGAAATTATTAGTTGCTCTCGGAGCAACTCAAGCCTCTTACTCTCTCCAATAAAATTATGCCACATGGATATAGCATTTAATTAATTTAAAATTTAAAACTAATGATAATTAAAATATTAATATTAAATGCAATCTTCTCTCTCCAACTTTTTTCTCTTTCTTATTCTTCTCTCTCCTAATTTCTTTCTTCTTCATTATTTTTTGTTACGTCTTCTCTTTTTCTCTATTCTCTTTTCCTTTTAAACGACCAAATCTTCAACAAAACGACCAGATGTGGAGCAAAAGATCCGAACAACAATGGTTGAACCGTTTTCTGTCTGAGGTGCAAAGTAGTTTCTAGTAGATTGGCCACCCAAATCCACTATTTTCTCTTCTTTCTCTTCTTAATGGAATTTTCCTTTTTGATAAAAAATTCAAGCATCCCAACATTATTTTCTATTGATTTTTTATTCTAGTAAATTTTCAATCCCATAAAATTTATGATAACACACATATTTTTTCAGATGTCACCTTTGTATATATATAAAAAATAAAACTCCACCGTAAAATAAGTTTAACCGAGGAAATGACTCATAGCTTCCCAAATTGAATAGAGGAATTACTAGTTGCAGGTATTTTGTAGATTTTTCAAGTTTAGTGTCTACAATATTTTTATCAATGGTTGTACAAATTGAAATACAGTATTCCAAGTAAATAGATACACATAGTTGAACATCTTCCTTTAACTTTTGTTATATTCCATTTGTTAAAAAATCAATCTAATCACTATTGTTCACTAGAAAGATTAAACGTACATATTTTTTATCTTTTGTTTTTATAAATAAGGGTAATTGTCTTCCTAAAGCTCTTTGCTACCAGAATTTGTTAATAAAGTTTTTAATTAAAATATATATTTAAACTTTTTTGTTATTGTCTAATTTTTGAACCGTTTATGTTTATGTAAGTTAGATTACAAACTGAAAGTAAAAAATTAAGACTATGACAAAATAAATAAGTTGATTTGAATAAGAAATTAAAATAAGAAAAAAAATAACTCATAAAGTATTTAAAAGAGAATAGAGAAGAAGAGAAGACATAAACAGAGAATAAGAAAGAAGAAAGAGAAATTAAAGAGAAAAGAATAAGAAAGAGAAAAAGGATTGGAGGGAGAAGATTGCATTTAATATTATTATTTTAATTCATTAATTTTAAATTAATTAAATGCTATATCATGTGGCATAATTTTATTGGAGAGAGCAAGAAACTTGAGTTACTCCCGGAGTAACTAATAAGAAAAATGTGAAAGGTGTGAAATTGTTGACGGTAAAATCATTTGTTTTGATGTGGAGGTGCGAAAAATTGTTTGCAGAAAAATCATTTTTTTTTATTAGTGGTTGAATATAACTTCATTAGATTTTTATTGTATGATTTAGTTAGGAGATGATTTTCATATGTCCCAATGGGTTAGGAAATGATATTATAATTATAAAAGTGGTTCACACCTTTTTCATAAGACTCAAATGACATAAGTTTACATGTAAATTCGCCACTTTGAATGGCTAATAACGCGAAGTTCGTTGGTTAATATCATGAAAACCTCAAATTTAGCCTCTTAATGAGACGAACAATGTGCATGTGTAAAAAAAAAAGTTAAATAACAGTAAATAATGTCCTATTAATTTTTTTTTGGAAATAAAATTTTTTTATTATTTTATTTATGAAAATTTTCCTATTTTATTTTAGAAGCGAGTTGCAAAATATACCGTGAAGATGAGACGAACGGTGGATATGCAAACTTGGTTATTATGAATTAATAATTTAAAATAAGGGAGAGTGTACAGTTGTGAGTTGTGAGAGAGCAGAGAGACATACATATACGTACATATATATATATAGAGTGGCAGTGGCACCATAACTCCCCACAATTCATCTCCAAGTTTCAAAAATTACTACACACAATAAACGTAGCAGAGGGTGTAGAGAGAGAGAGAGATAGAAAAGAAGAGAGATGGTAGTTGAAGAGGAATTCCGAAAGGGTCCTTGGACAGAACAAGAGGACTTCAAACTTATGTCATATGTTGGCTTATTTGGGGATCGTAGATGGGACTTTATAGCTAAGGTTTCAGGTTTGAAGGTGGCGGGAGATACAAATATAAAAACAATAAAAACATACATATATGTATATGATTGTGTACGTCCTTGTATGTGGTCGTAGGTTTGAATAGGACAGGTAAGAGTTGCAGGTTGCGTTGGGTTAATTACCTCCATCCTGGTCTCAAACATGGTAAGATGACTCCACATGAAGAACAACTTATCATGCACCTTCACTCCAAATGGGGAAACAGGTTCCTTTCTTTTCTTCCTTATCCTTTTTAACTGTTTATTTGCTTCCTTCTTATTATTGCAAGTTCCACGCCTATCTATTATAAGTGTAAGTCATTTCACCGCCGCATGAGCTAATTTTTGCGATTGGGATTGACAAATTTAATATGTAAGCAAATCTTTAGGTGTTTAACAAGAGAGTAAATACCATCTTCAAATTCTCATCACAATTTGGTTTATTTTGGGTCCAAAAATCTCTAAATAATCTCCAATTATTAGAGCCACTTAGATTAATAATAAGAACTGTTTAAACCATTTACATATGAAAAAGTTCAGAAATTTTTAATTAGAAGCTAATAAAAAATTACGAATGATAATTTTTATATTTTATGAATGATAATTTTTTTAATTTTAGATGGTGACTAGTATATTAATTTCCTAATTAATTCAATAATATTCATTACTATTTCGTTCAATATCACATACATGACATGTATTTATATTTATACAGATGGTCAAGAATTGCAAGGAAGTTGCCGGGACGTACAGACAATGAGATCAAGAACTTTTGGAGGACTCAAATGAGGAAGCAGAAGGCACAGCAGAAGAAGCATGCACCTGAAACCACCCAATCACCATCATCACCTTCCTCTACCAGTTACCAATCCTCTTCTAGTAACAAGGATGTTGGGGAAGAGAGCTTCTACGACACTGGAGGGCATAATGGTAATAACAGCAACAGCAATAACAGCACTGCTGCGATTATGAAAGAAGAAGGTTCCAAAAATGATGATGATGGAATAATTATCAATAGTAATAGTAATAATATTGATGTTGATGATTACTCCATGGACGATATATGGAATGATATCGCTGCTATGTCATCATCAGAAGAACACAACAACTTTATTTCTGCTGCTTCATCATCAACATCATGTTGGCATGATGACTACTATTATTCCTCAGAACCACTACCACCACTATGGATGATCATGGATGATCAAGAACAAGAACAAAGTAATCAAGTCTTATTCCTTTCTTCCATTGAACCACTCTTAACCACTTAATTAGTTAGGAGATTCTTTCTTTCTTTCTTTTTTTAAAGTAATTAAGTTGATGTATAAATACATGCCACGTGTCGGTCTCATAGTGTGACACAGCTGTAATGTAATGGCTGGATGGATGGATCATGCAGCATCACATCATCACATTAGTGTTATGTCAATGGTTGTGCTTTGAAGAAGCACTATTGTCCAATGGGGTGGTATGTTAATGTTGTGATGCATATGTAAAATATTAACAATTTTTAATTCAATAATAATGTGTTGGACAATATATACCTAGCAATGTATATATACATATGGCGCAACTTTTAATAATATTTATTTGTGGTCACTACTCACTAGGTAGCTAATGCGTGAATAATTGTAAAGATTAGAATTAGAATCATCAATATGTAAAGTAAGATGGCACCACGGTCCACGGATAAGATAATATAAAGCATAACACCATTCTTCACTCATTTTATGGGCCATAGATTAGGCCCAAAATAGCTTCGTCTCCCTCCACTCCACCGTATACGAAGGCCCAGACCACTATGAGATACATCATACACCAATACACCATACACGCTTGACGTTTCTCAAAATATCTGTGTGCTTTTAATGGAGTTCTTTTAGGTAGCCTTTGTCTTAAGAAATTGAAATTCGAAGAGACTAAGATTGAAGTATTGAATTTGGTTAAAAATTTTAATCTCAATTCTAGTTTCAGTATCTTTTGATAGAAATGGAACTGAGATCAAAATTTTAATTTTTTTAATTTAAATATTTTTCTTTAATATTAAAATTTTTATTATTGACTTTTGGTATTCCTTTATCAACTTAATTTAATTTTAGTTTCTGTCTACACACAATAATAAACTTAATTCAGTTTCAGTCTTTCAATATTAATTTTTTAGTTTGAGTCTCTCTCAAATACTATCTTACAGTAAAAAAAAAAAGTTTTTTTTTAATCCTTGAATCTTGATCTTAATTTATCTCATAATAATTTGTGAATCCCGACTCCCCGAGGTCAAAATTACAAAGTTTGGAGTTAGATTCACGCAAACTAGTAAGTAACTAATGTTAACATGTACAAAAATTTGTATCAATCAAGTCTCATTAAATTGGTTTAACCTCAATAAGAATTTTTTTTTATCACACAAAGTATATAACACACTTTTATTCCCACATCAAAACTTTATTGTCTAATTTAATTAAAATTAATTTTCCAAAAATATTTAACTGCTTAGCATTCCTCTAACTAACAAGGGACCAGAGTCGCCCTGCCGTATGGACAAAGTACAGGCCTAGTTAATTAAACCCTCAACTAACTTACGTAACTAATTCAAATCAGGTACCCATATATGAAAATATAGACAAAAAAAGAAAGAAAGAAGAAGCAGCAGCTAAGTAGGTGGCACTGTTCATAAGGACAAAGGAGCATCCAAAAGAGGAAAAATGGGTGGCTTAACAAAATTGTATCTCCTCTCTTACAACTCTTTTCAGGCAATTGGCTGGTAACTACTTCAGTTCAGTATTCCCTCTTTCACTTTCATATTTTCAATTCCTTTTTTATCCCTTTCTTCATTGCTTACACTCTGTGCCCTCCTCAGGGCTGTTTCGTCATTTCAGATTTTGTACAGCCTCATATCCACTGCTTCTGTATCCGGAGCTTTCTCTTCTGCTGGAAAATTGATAAGTCAGTTCCATATTCCCAAACTACCCTTCCCTCATTCCTCTGAATTGATTAAACTTTGGAAATTAAATCTTTTTTATTTCGTTTCGTATTTAATATCGTGTGAATTTAGGGTTAATTTCTTAGCAGCGTAACAATACAATTGGCACATTTTTTTGAGTGAAGGTTTTCTGCAATGTGCTGCATTCTTGGAAGTTATACATGGAGCCATTGGTGGGTTTTACTCTTACACTCATCATAATCTCATTTGATCAACATTTATTACAATGCAATTCACAAATTAAATTTTGCAACTTTTCAGGGCTTGTGCCAAGTGGCGCATTGCTTCCTCTTATGCAATGGGGAGGAAGGACCCATTTTCTGCTTGCTATTGTTAACAAGCTTGATGAGGTTCTTCACTTTCTTCTCTTTCACCATACACTTAATAATATCATGTTTTTAGTAAGGTGATTCTAAGGTATATATATATCAAATGATTCAGATGTACATATATACTATCCAGACATGTTATATTTAAGGGTCAGTTTTATCTGGCATGTCTTTTCACGTGTATATACGTTAAAAATCAATGACTATTATTAACCTCCGTGCACTTTCACATGTACCGAAGATTGCAGGAAATTCACTTTTACATATGTACCGAAGAATGTGACTTTTAGTAATTTAGCTTTTGTTCAAATTATGCTTTCTGCAGGTCCAGCACTTACCTTCAGTGTTTATCACCTTTTTTGCATGGAGCATAAGCGAGGTAATTTGATTTCTAATTATTTTCTGGATTGGATTATTAGGTTGGTTTAATTTCAATTTTCTAGCATTGCAATAATCTTTGGAGATGCAGGTCATTAGATACTCACATTATGCTTTCAGTTGCATTGGAAATTGCCCTTATTGGATAACCTATCTCAGGTAATTCTTCTATTCTCATCACAGTTTCCCTAACACTGTGTCACATAAAATAACTGAAATCTGATTTTGAAGTGTTCTGTTATTACTTATTAGCACAACGCGTTTCAACTTTTCAAGTTTAATAAGCTTGACTTGTTTTATCTCCTTCTAATTAGGTATACTGCGTTTATTGTGCTGTATCCTTTGGGAGTAGGTCCTGGTGAAAGTGAGTTCACATATCTATCTAGCTATATCTTGTTTCTGATTGAATTCTTTTAAATAGTTCAACTACTGATCAGTGAATATCATGCAGTTTGGATCATGTACCAGGCACTTCCAATTGTAAAGAAGAAGAACCTCTATTCAGAAACCTTTTCAGTCCTCCCATTTAGCTACTATGATTTCCTTAAGGTATGTTCCACATTTTGTTTAGATATAACAATTATCTACTCTTGTAACTAGTTTAGTTATGGCTATTATATCCCTTGATTCCCTTCAAGAGAAAGAAGAAGAAAATGCTGGTTGCATGATAAATGGCCTTACTCATTGCTTGTCAAATAAATTTCGCGCGTAAATTATCTTTGTGAAGTGCTAATTTATGCTCCATTTTGTTGAATCAGGCCGTACTTATCGTTTATCCATTCCTTTGGCTTAAACTTTATCTGCATTTGTTCAAGCAGCGACGTTCGAAACTCTTTAAGCGCCTCGATAAAAAGAGAGCATGAGGAGCCATTGATCTTGGTTATCATTGACACCTTGTTTGAACTTCTGAATTTGTATTATTAGTTCCATATACACACATAGTTTAGTTTCAATCAAAGTATCAAACTGATTCTTATTTGCATATTAGAATTTTGTTGTGATTTAGTGACTTTGTAATGGTTCTAGATAATACAGATTTCAGCATCAAGATTAAGATTCAGGCTTATGCCTATGTCAAGTGCATCAATTTTTTCCCTTCTCTTTCAGTAGATTTAGAAGATATTACCATTACTTATAAAATGATTTTCTTACATAACATTACAAAGTAATTAAACAGAAATCAACACTTCAAAAGCAAAGGAAATATTACAAAGTACAAACAAAAACAAGAGAGATCAAGCACACTTTTTATAAATAAACTCAAGTGTGTGGTTTTACTGTTTTACCCTCTTTTTTCAGGTCTCTTAATAATCTGTGGTTGGAAGCTGTTCATGAGTGTTTTGGTTGATGAAGAAAAGCTCATAGACAAGTGCAGCAATTCCTGCACCAACAAATGGGCCAACCCAATAGACCCAATGGTTGGCCCAGGTCCAGCTAACAACAGCAGGCCCAAATGACACAGCTGGGTTCATGGATGCACCATCAAAGGCACCACCAGCCAAGATGTTTGCACCAACAATGAAGCCAATTGCAATTGGTGCAATTATTCCAATATCACCCTTCTTTGGGTCCACTGCAGTTGCATAAACTGTGTACACCAATCCAAAAGTCATCACTATCTCAAACACCACTGCATTTGCTGCTCCAACCCCAGATGAAAGTGCAAATGCAGATGTTTCCTGCAATCAACATTCAATTCAGCACGAAAAGGGAAACAATAATGATCACTAATGCACTTTTTTTTATCGAGGATTATGCTAGGTGTACACCAAAATCAGTCACTAAAATCAGCCACTAGTGTATAGTACGTATTGAAATACTATATATGTATTTTGTATTTCAATGCGTATTATATAATAATAGCTGATTTTAATGTGCAAATAGAATTGATATTTTATAAAGAGTTTAGTTATGTTAGTTGTTACCAATCCACCAGTGGCAAACTTAAGGAGCAAGCAAGCAACAATGGAGCCAAGCAACTGAGCAATCCAGTACAAAATGCTTCTGAGGAGGGTAATGTGGCCGCCGACGAAGGCGCCGAATGTGACGGCAGGGTTGACATGGCCACCGGAGATGTTAGCACCAACGGAAACTGCCACAAAAAGTGCAAAGGCATGGGACAGAGAAGCTGCCACAACACCAGCTGGTGTTGCTGCACCATTGTTTGTTAACTTGTCTGTCAAAACCCAACATCCATCACATAAATTAGTCACCATATTCAATCCTCTAAAGTAAGAATATTTTTCGGTGAATCCTCGTATAATTATCTAACAATTTTAAAATAACAACTTTACATGAAGCTAATTGTATTGGAGTTTTCACCATATTTGTTTAATAATAAAGTAAGTAATTAATATAATTGCTCCTGAATTTGTACTTACTATAAGCCATGCCAGAGCCTTCACCAGCAAAGACAAAGATAAGCATTGAGATGAACTCTGCAAGTGCAGCCTTAAGTGCATCAGCTTGGCTGAACTCTGAAGCATTTCCAATGGCAATTCTAGAAATCGGCATTCTTAATTATTATTATTATTTTCTATTAACAAGTGTTGCCTTAATTATTATGCTAACTTGCTAATAAGCTTCTTGATGTAATATTGCTCCTATGCTAGTTCTATATATAGGACTAATAATTTGAATATTTTTTATATGCTACCATTATTTAGCGTTTGTTGCTGTTGTTGAAGTTGTAGAGCCAAAAAAACCACGAGGGAAAAAAAATGTCGGGCCTCCGGTTTGTTGTGGTGATGCCACGTGGACGGTGTGATGTGATGTTAATATACTTTGGAGGCTGGATCACCGACCGATGACTATTCTTTATTAGTGGGGCCTTTGATTAACCATGTACACCAAGACTGCACGTTGGTCGATAGCTAATTTCTCGTGAATCTAAGTTTTATTTAAAAATTTATTGCTCATCAATAGATTATTGTATACACAAAGTGAAATTTAAACTCCGATATTTATTTAAGCAAACTAGTTAGTTGAATATTTGCAGAAGAGAGAGCTGCTGCTACCTTATCATTTGAATATTTAACGGATTTTGAATACTAGACTATACATGTGATAGTGATGGTTAATTAATCTCTAATTAAGTATTGCTTAAGTTACTTTGTTTCGCAATCTAATTTTGTAAAGATTTTTGCAAAAGTCACCTCTTCGAATTTTATTTTTTTTCATACCATCTTAATATATATTATTATTTTTTACTACTATATATGATGCATATATAATAATTGTCATTTTCATAGTGTTTGGAAGGGACGAACCAATTCACGATGATAACTATGTTACGTTAATTATTTCTTCTTTTCCCTCTTTCATAACATCCTCTAACCTGATATATTAAGAATTGATTGGCTGCAATAATAATAACTTGTAATTTTCAGTGGTTGTTTTAAAATTTTCACAATATCCTCTAACCTAACAATAATAATGCTAAAAGTTATCATTTTCCAATTTTAATTTTTTTCCCACAAAAAAATTTACTAATAACTTTTGTCTTCCATTTTGATAGGGATACGTACGTATATTCTGATATATATTTCGTTACCTCATCATTCTTGTACTAATTAGCAACATTTTTTTCTTTATTTCTAAGGATTAGACGACTTAGCCTAAGCATTATGTCACTAAAATATTAGTTAAAATGAGTTGTTATAACAAATTGAAAATTAAGTAGGTAGCTTTGGGAGAAGGTGGGACGTAGTAGTGGGTTTGATTTATTTGAATGCATAAGCATACAAATATATAATCATGCATATATAAAATGCTAGCACACAACTACTAATTTTGCATTAAAATAATAATACCACAGCTTATGGATTGAATCTGAGCCACTAATATATCTACCAAGTATTTTTCAAATGTATTTCTTCTCAAATATGATGAATTAAGAGAGCCACAAGTATTTTCCAAATTTTAAAATAGAATTGTCCTATTATCCATCCACACCCTCTTAGTTCCTAACCCTACAAAAGTGGCTTAATATTTAAAGTTATCGGCTTCATTAATTTTAATTATGGACGGCTTAAAGGGAGGAATAATCTAAACCAAGTTGCCATTTCTTTTGGTGTCATAACATATAAACAATGCAAAATAATGGATTTAGGAGGAATAATGGGTTTTGGAACTTGATAGTGATGTTGTGTTGTGACTTGTGAATTGTGGTATTTTTAATAGAAATTTTAACCCAAAAAAAAAAAAAATAAAAAATATTAATATAGTGAAATATTATTTAAATATATTTTGTGTAACATAATTAATTATTTAAAATTTAATATCATATCAAAAGAGATAAAATGATACGATATAATGAGATATGAAATGATTAAAAAATCTATAGTATATATTATTTAATAGGAATATTTTAGTACTTTAATCATTAGGAAATTTCAGAGTCGAAATCGAGGGCAGGAATCCTCGCTCGAGTCCCCGCGCTTGCTTTGAGAGAGTTTTACCTCATCCCTGTTCTCACAGAAAAATTCTCCGATTCGAGACGGTATGCGAATCTCCACTTCGTGAGAATTTTGACACCTCTAGACAAGAATGTATTGCTTCTATAATACACTAGTTAGCATTTGATTATTGTCATGGAATAAAAGGAATAGGGAATTGGAAATAATAAGTTAATAAAAATTCGTCTCTTTTGCGTGTGTTTTTTTTCCTTTCTCTTTCTCATTTGTCAGAAGATTTAAGTTTAGAGTTTAAAATTTAGAGTAGAAAAATAATTTTAAAAAGTTCATAGATATTGGCTAAAAAAATTAACTTCTTAATTAAACTCATATTGGCTAAATAAAATAATTTTCTAGTTAATTTTTAGACTCCTTTTTCTTTATATAAAGAGTATTTTTTTTTGGGACTCTAAAAACTAAAAAGAGTTCAACTACAAAATTAACTAGATTTTTTTTCCAGTACGCTTTCGTTTTTGGGGTTGAGAACTGAGAAGGTTTCTTCAACGAGAAGGTGCCTTCATTGAAACGTTAATCCAATTCAAATGTAAATGGGCCTGAAATAGAAGGCCTTAAGTGTTAAATCGGAGCCTAAAATATGGGCCTCCCAAAATACAAGCCCAACTTTTTCAGCCCAAATCTAACAGCCTAACATACATTACCTGCCAGTTCAAAAAAAAGAGAAATTAATTTAAAGAGAACAGATTAATTTTTTGGCATAGTGATTTAATTTAAATTTCAACGTTTACCTGATGAATAGGTACTAGAAATCCAGAATCCTTATAGCATATTATCATGAACAAAACTTCAAATTAAAGCATAATTATTAGTAAGCATATGTGTGTGTTGGTAAGAAAAGAACAATGCAAGTGTATATTCAAAGTTCAAACGCTGTGCGCCATGATTTGCACTTTGTACTTGTCATTCTCTTCATCATTTTTGTACCTTCGGATTTCTTCTTCTTCTTAATTTTATTATTCATTTTCACCTATTCATCATGGAAGTAATTATTATTGGAGCGTCACACTTTTAGACTGCGATCCCTTTACATAATAAATAAATTCTCGGTTCTTCACATTCCAATCAACAAAAAATCAAAATAAGAATGAGCCAATTGCATGTGATGTTATAATTTGGCTATAATACTCTTTTTTTTTTTTTAAAATTCTCAAGGAAGCATCTAATTAAAATAATTGCAAATTGGAATTACTTTGAAGATTTAATTAAGTTACTATTTATGTAAAAAGAAAGGCTAAAAGGTTTTGAGTAGATTCGTTTTGTTTTGTGTGTGGGGCATGAGACACACCTAATGAACACCAACTCATTCACCAGCTTGTCTCCCTTTGTGCAATACATAGGAGCCTTTGTGCCATTAATTTCCTTCAACAATCAATAATATATATATATATATATATATATATATATATATATATATATATATAATCAATATATTTTT
>JASCZI010090714.1:100762-117141 GCA_036250425.1 Stylosanthes scabra
TTGTATACAGACCCTCAAATCAGTACAACAAAATATCAAAGGGATTATAAAAATAAGTGCTTGATTTTAGAATGAACCCAAATAAGTACTTGACTTTAGGAAATCTTAGATTAATGACCATAATATAAGACGAATTCAATATCAATAATCCATAAAGTAGTTAAGCGAACATGTATTGTCATACTAAAGATACAACACCATAAATAACTAGCCACTTAAATTTCGATGCAATGTTGGTGTAAAATGACAAGATGAAATGTAATCAAAATGGTTAAACGATTATTCCCGTGATAGTGGATGTATAAGTTATCCCAATCTATTTCTGTCTATATGGCAGTGCTATAAGATATAATAGACTATACACGAAAATTGAACTCTTAACCAAACCTAATCATACATATGAGGATAAATGATTGGTTGAGAGTGCAACATCATAGTCTAGTAAGTCAATATAGTTCTTATCATATCTCTATAAAAGGCATCATTTTCTAAGTAAAGAGACTAACATGACCTCAGTTCATCTAACAATATCAAAGGACTATATTGACACTAAAATCATTTCTGCTTTGCTTTTAGTTACTAACAAATTCATAGCAGTATCAAACAAGCATAATCGAGTAATATCAAAAAAATAAAATCAAATAACCACTGAACAAAATACTCAAAAAATCTCACAGACCTGATCAAGGTGTTGACCTTCTTGGCCTGAATATCATACATCTTCTTCACGGCATCCTTGATCTTCTTCTTATCAGCGCGCAGGTCAACGATGAACACAAGAGTGTTGTTGTCTTCGATTTTCTTCATCGCCGACTCGGTAGTGAGAGGATACTTGAGGATCTGGTAGTGGTCGAGCTTGTTTCTCGGCGGCGCACTGATGCGAGGGTACTTAGGGTTCCTATCCTTCTTCAATGTCTTCGGTCGGTGGAAAGTAACCTTTGTTCTGATCTTCTTCGCCTTCTTCTTGAACGTAGCACCTGATTTCACCGCCTTCGCGGTTTTCAGTGCCTGCGCCTTCGGATCATTCTTCTTCGAATTATCAACTGCAAGGAGAAAAAAAAGTGAGAATTGAAAGGAAAAATGGAAATTGAGAATTGAAGAGAAGAGAAGAGAGGTGGAAAATGAGGGAGATGAATGAATGTACCTTTAGCTGGAGCCATTAGGGTTTTTGGTGGAGAGATTCACAAACCTGCGCGCTAGAGGCTGAGGAAGAAGCTTACACTAGGGTTTCGGGAGTCTTATATATGTCTTCAATTGCTAGACGTGAAATGACCAGAATCTCCCTCGCCCGGTTCTTCGTTTTGTTTTTGCTCTCGCATTTTACCCTTTTTGGCGTAAGAACTAGCCATTAGGGAATGAAAATGAGAACGGGCCGAGCCCATTTATATTATGGGCTGAAAGTCAGGGTCCAGATCCAGGCTAATGGTTCAAATGAACTTTATTCAAATGAACTTTATTCACAAATAATGACATCATTGATAACCACATCTGATATCCCTTTAGTTCAAAAAAAAACAACAACAACAACAACATTCCCTAGCGTGATAGATGGATTGGGTTGATTAAATGTTAGTCCCGAATTCGTATTTTGGGATGGCGTGTATATAGAAAGGGATATGACTACGTCGAACCTCCCGAAAGGAACACTCGATAAGGCGTAAGGAATTAGTCTGGATCGACTTAAAATACCTAAAATAAAAGGACATTTTCTTTTACCGAAAAAAAAAAAACATTTGACATCATTGATATCCTGATTATATTTCTGTGAAATTAAATTCAGATTAAAAATGGTAACATATAAATTCCTAACTTGAAAAGTCATATATTCAAATATCAAAAGTCCTACCATTATTCTGCACATTGTCGATTGCAACGAAGCATTTGATAAACTTGTACAAGACTCTAATGATCATTCTCATCTTGATATTAGTAAACTACCCTTCCTTGCTAACAATTTGACCATCTAACCCCTACCCTCTTACATTAGCAAATTCATACAAGGTCGTGTGCACAGCATAATAGACATGGAGATTGAGGGAGCCAAAAAAGAAGATTAGTAACAAACTTAAGGCTAGAAGGAAAAAGATCAGTCACTGAATTGAACTCATTCTAATTCTGCGTGAATTCCATAACACTTTCATGGCGCCTAACTTCGTTTCAGCCTCTACAAATGTGGTGCCTGTTGCTTCTGATGGAAACGGAAGCCGCGACCCTTTATCAGCCTTAAGCTCACTAATATCCACAACATAAGTTTGTAATTCATCCAAACTCTTTCCATTCCATTTGCCACGCACCTGAACTACCTTTCCTTTGCCAATCTCATCGCCTCGTGCATCTACAAGCACCACGTACTGACCCACGTTGCAGCGGACAGGTTCTGGAGGACTACTATCAGCAGCTTCGGCTAGTGAAGGCTCGGAATTATCACCAGAAGCTATTCTTGCAAGAGTTAGAAGATCTCTTCCGGCATTGGATGCATCCCCATGATTGTCAGGCGAATCATGGGTCCCCAGTATCGACCCTCTTTGCTTGTCCAAGGCTTGATTGTCTCCATCTGCTGCTTTGACATCCTTAGCTGTGCGAGCTAGCCTAGCTTTTCGATTGTTCAACCTGATTCACAACCGTGAAGTTCCATGATAAATCAATCCGTAAAAATGATTTTATCAATATCCCAGAAAAATGCAAATAAATTCTAATCTACAATATCTGCCCTATCACAATATCTGCTTATCCTCAGATTTAATAATAATAATAATAACAATAACGATTATGATGAAAACCAACATACCAATATAAGTTGCGAAAGAATTTGTTTTATGAATTTTGATACAAAATGTTATGCTCCATAACACAAAAAAGGTAATGTTAAAGGACCAGGTTCTTCCAGAAGATCATGAACAATGTAAAGAATAAAATCTATATAATGAACTATGCCTTACCAATTTTTAAGCTGAGAAGAGGTAACCTCAGAACCCTGGAAAACATAATGCAGGAAATGTTAAAGAAGGAAAGTGGGTTAAAAAATATTAATAATTAGTTTAGCCGCATTTCTCACATACATGAAGACTTAATTTATCAGCCCATGATTGAAGTGCAGGTGCATTCCGCTGCATATCAGGCTCATCCAAGAGTGCCCTCTCAATCAATGTCACCTGTTTATCATTCATTATAGTTCGCTTTCGTTTTCTCCTCTGTACAGTTTCAACCTTTTCATCCTCTGCACTTTCTACAACAACTTTTTTATGATGCTCACTTGATTTTGAGTGTTCGCTATCCATATGAACAATAACATTCTTTCTTTTGGCAGAACTAGAATCTGAACCACTAGTTTCAGCATTCTGAGCATCCTTATCCACATCTCTTGCACCTGATACACTTTTCCCAGATGTGGCTTTATCTTCTGCTTGATTTTGCCGAGTCAAGTTATCACTTTGGTTTGTGTTTTCACCTCTATTATTATGCTGGTCTATGCCTGGGAATGCAGAACTCTCAGACACTCCCTCTTTCAGGTTACCACCCTTGTTAAGTTTAGCACGTTCTTTTAATAAAGGTGATGAGCCTCCCCCAGTACTCAGAGCCTCCTACAGGAAATCAAACTTTACAGTTAAAATCATTGTGACGAACTGACGATGACAAGTTAAATGGTGCAAGGACATAATCCAAGTTGAGAATTGAGAATTGGCTTAATTATATTTAATATATAAAGGCATTGCCTATTTATAAATTACAATTAATTTTATTTGCATTTTCTTCAGCATAACAAGTCATGAATATTCTAAAAACAAGTAGCTATGCAATGTCATCACAAAATGCAGTTGGGTGTTTAAGGAAAAAAACTTGCCCATACCTGACAACGATCGATGTTAAGTTTAGAAAACTTATCCTGAATAAACTCGTCAGTTTTGCTATCCTGAATAAGCTTATCCCAAGACAGTGAACCCTCAATTTTGCTATCCTGAATTTCTCCAGCATAATAAAAGAAAAGGAATTAATATCAGAAACAAACAATATTAATATCACATATTAGTAGATAAAGATTTACCTGACCCTGATTTCCCCCAACGGCATTAGAAGTAGTTAGTGATTGTAATTCACCAATGAACACCCTGTGAACAATTTAAAATGCATAATCTTTGAGTGTGTACACACAACCCACAGAAACAAAGCTGTATCCCTTCTTATCTTCTTATGCAATTATTTAAAATTTTACAACAATTTTTTATTTAGTTAAGGGAGGAAAATGAACTGAATATATATTCTTGTTGAAAGAAAACAAGAATTGGATTTTGCTATTTTGTACCAGGGCATCTACTTCCCTGACTCCCTACTTCATAAGCATGCAACTATGTTGAAGAATATCCTTGAAACTTGTCCAAATATCTACCAATGCTATGTGTAATAAAAAAGTATGTCCATCTTCCCCAATCAGCCTTTAAAACAAAATAATTATTTAATAAAAATTTAAAACAACATAAGGAAAGATTTCCTTCAAGTGGCATAAGGCGATGTCATCAATGTCACCATGTTGATGCATGAGTCATCTATACACAGCTAATACAACAACATAAAAATAGAATTAAGGGAGAAGTGACCTTAGAAGATGAAGATCCTCCTCATTTAAAAAGTTTGGAACCAAAGATTCTGCATGGCTTAACAATGAGCCTATGAAAAAGAGAAGTTACTAGTGAGAAAGCAGCATGGTATTGCTCATTACGTAGATTCCAAAAATAATCATTCCAAAAAAAAGCATTTCAGAACAATCATTACGTAGATTCCTGTTAACAGCTGCAGCTTTACGAGAACCAGAAGTTAAAGAAAACCCAGGAAGAACGCCAGATAGATCCATTTGCAAGCATTCTTGAACCTTGAGAACAAAAAGGTTCCTCTCCTGTTCTGTTTTTTTTTTTTTTAAAAAAAAAAGATGAATGATGTAAGTAGCTGTGCATGGCTAAGATAAAATTATGCTAAAAAATATGAATAACATTGGCAAAGAACCAACCTTCACATATATTGGGTACAAAACAATGGAGATTTGCAATGACCTTGACAAATAATGATGTCCTATGATGTGCATAAGAAGCACAAGGCATGCTGTTAGGGACTAGATTCAATCCTGGAATCGTTGTATTCTGTAAACTCAGATCCAGAATCCATCCAGCTGAGGCATATATATCATATTCAATAGTTGCATCCTCTTCTGTCCCAGGGAGATTAGAAGAACACCAGCAAGATAAAAAATCTCCATGGGAGAGTGTAATTATTGCTGTAAGAACTTTAGTCTGGAACAGAATCACACAAAAAGGACACAATCAAATTCCATAAGCAGAAGCAAATTTGACAAAAATCAAAGAAAATGCAAAAAATATAACTTATGCATGTTAACTACAAAATAGTGGTGAATTTCCCTTAAGATTTGGTCACTTTCTCATGAATATTTGTGACCAGCTTTACAATAAAAAAGAAAAGTCACCACCCTCACAGATTACCTTAGCCTCATAATGGGAGTGAATTCTACATTAAAGAAAGTCTATTAGATGGGGGCAAACAAATCTGATAATGGTAACTTACGAAACAAGCTGTCATGTAAGATCGGAAATTTGAATCATCAGATAAGATGTCAGCCAGACGCATTGCATTGAGCTGTAAAAGCCCCATTGGGTAACTTCTGTCGGGATTAGTGGGATGCCCAGGATCTCTTCCAAAAGCGTTCTTCAACAAATCAAAAACCTACATAATGAGAGCAATATTAACAGCAAGGTTCTGAAAGTAAATACATGCACATGCTTAATGCATAAGAAAGGCAATGTCAAGGCAGGTATGCCTAATACACAAAAGTTTGATTCATTAAAGGCAAAATTTCTGAAGACTATCGTAGCACGAATATCAATTTAAAGATTTTCTGAAGAAATCATACTTCTACCTAACAATCCCAGGTATTTTATTTGTACAACACTCAGATCCAACCTTGGAGAATGAGCAACAAGCCCTCATATAATATAATATTGATGGGAGAGGTAGAATTCCAAAAAAGTGGATATAAACAAAATTAATTAGTATCAGGAATCAACAATAGCACAAACAATTTGGATCCCCATATCTTCAACAGGTTTGCATTATAAGCAAACAACTGGAAAACAACCTCAGATGCAATTGATTTAGCCAAATCTAAACATTGTGACGAGCTGGCAACTTCATCAAGAAAAGAAAGGTTTTCTGCTTCGCACAAGCTCAACAGCTGCATAAAGAAAATTGTGATATTATTAATAAAAAGAATGCACAAATTGAAGAATAAGAAGAAGGAGAAGAAGAAGAAGAAGGCTGCGATTGCACAAGGCCTACAACAGGGAAGGTCAACTTTAAGCAGCCTTATCCACATGGCAACAGGCTGTTTACATGACTCAAACCAAGCATGAAGGTGCTGTTGTGCCAATGCTCACCCTCTAGTATGCAGAAATTATGAAGTAGATTATATTCAAAATAAGGGGATCTATGACAGATTTTGCCACTGCACTCACAATGGATAGTATTTTAGCTTTTAGCCTCGAAATAGCAGCCACAATCCGAGATGTAAAAGAAGGCTGAACATTTAACTTCAAGATGGATCGAGCCAGAAAAAGAATGCTGCCCCTTCTACATAGTTCCTGAAATTAAATGAAAAACACACGCAGTTCATATGTGTACGTATAACTAAAATGTGTAAGTCATTCCATTAATCAACATAAATGATATAAAGCATCTTTCGTAGTAGTTATGTCTCAAGTAGCAAGTTTGTAGAATGAAGTCCTTTGCACCTTAAACCCCAACATCTCCCCATTAAACTTTTGTTTGTAAATTGCTCAGCCATTAAACAGAGTAAGGGACAGTATTAAGAAGAGTTGATGTGTCAATCCAAATTTCATTTCATCAAATTAAAGGACAAATCACCGGCTCTTTAAGTGTTAATCTAAATTCGTAAATTTAAATCTAGTTGGTAAAAACCTTATTTTTAAGCAGCCGCTCCTTAAACAATTTCTGTTGGCACAAGGACTGAAGAAATTGCAGAGAAGCCTCACACTGCTGACAGAGATGATAAACTGCTTGTTCAGCTGTTAGATTTGACTCCTCAGAAAAATTTTTATGGATGGCTACCAGTGTAACCTCAAGATATCTAACAACCATGCGAACTGATCCAAAAGCAGCATCCATAAATATGTCAACCTGCACATAAGAGTTCTTGATTAACCATAACCTAAATCCATGGACCAAAAAATTACATTGAATTTTATGAGATGTCATGAGAAATAGAGATTTTAATATTTTATACAAAATAGAATATAAGATAACTGCCAAATGGTTCTAGATACATGAAACCAGTGGATTGAACTAAATGCAACTTTAATTGCCAGGAAGTATATTGTAGGTTTACGCAGCAATTTTTTATTTTTGATACCAAAATCATTTTTTAAATTGTTCTGAACAGAAGTTTTATTAGGATATATCTGAGACTTAGTAAAAACATTTTTTAAGTATTGGCAGAAAAAAATGTTTTAAATAGGTTAGAAATCATAAATCCCTGTTTAACATATGTGTTCAATGACGATAACAGAATAATAATTTTAAGCTGAACAACTAAAACATACGGTGGAGTGATATTGTACCTTTGGGTGTGCAAGCAATACATGAACAATATCTTGAGGTTGTGGCGATATAAACCCTGTTAGTAGATGTAAGTTGCATGCTACAAGCGTTGAATGCAAAAGGAACATATGACTAAAATCATGGCCTTCCTGCAGCACCAACGCAAATCTCAATACGGATCGACAATAGATGAATAAAGAAGATTGGACTGTAGAGATAAGAACTGAAGAAAACCTGTCTGTAGCCACTAAGAACAATAAGCGTGTAGAAAACTAAATCAATCAGCTGTTCCAACACTCTGATATCATCAAGAAAAATCTGCAATGATATTCCAAAAACAGAAATCAGATTCAACAATCAAAGGATTAGTCCTTAGGGTAATATTACTTGCAATATACTTAAAATCCTCTATGAATTTCAATAATATTCTTCAACATGTATATGCCATGCCTTTGTTGCATGAGAAAACAAGTTCGCGCACGTGCACACACACACACACACACACACACACACAAAAGAAGCAAAATGCAGCAAATGTTAACAAGGGTTACAAATATTTAACCTGATCAAGTTTAGGAAGTCGAGGGGCAAAATCACACAAGGAATGACACAGACGAATACCACATAATAAGTATCTGAACATGGCTTTATCTCTGCTAGATGAGATTAGCACTGCAGTTAGGTGCAATGGAAGAGAACTTGCAAGCTTGTCCATATCAATCTGTAGACAAACACAATTAGACATAAAAACCTAATATATATATATATATATATATATATATATATATATATAAATCAAATTGAGCATGAGACAACCTTAAGCAGCAATCCTTTTTTGGAAAGGTACTGAATAGTAAAGCTCTCTGCATCCCTTAACAATCTATATAGATCCTGAGAGTGAAGCCCATGCAATTCCTTTACTGCCGATATCAAATTTATTTCCTGTTCGAGCAAATAAACAGAGAAAATTCATTTTCCAGCCACTAGGAAGTTTGATTGGAAGCTAAAGAGAGTATAATGATCCAAGTAATATTTAAATAGTTGACACTTGCCTGTGCATTACTCTGAGATGGTTCTTCCTTATCAATCCTCATTCTTGAAAATCATTAGAAGGGTATGTCAGCAAACTGATTTTAATAATGTCCACACAGATTTATTGTACAAGCATAAGAGAATTACAAACTTTGACTTCATCATGAGAAATAGCTAGTTTATCTCAAAGCCAGAATTTCAAATACAAAATGTGAGTTCAAACCACAAGCACATGAGCACCTTTTAATTGCATTATCTTCTACCTCCATCAGCACAAAAATAGCTTTCCTTCTAGAAGACTTCAGATACACACTTCTTGTGTTCCTGAGATTGGAGATTAAAATTCAAAGTTATGGTAATTTGGAGC
The DNA here is from genome assembly GCA_036250425.1 of Stylosanthes scabra. Lineage (NCBI taxonomy): Eukaryota > Viridiplantae > Streptophyta > Magnoliopsida > Fabales > Fabaceae > Stylosanthes > Stylosanthes scabra. The sequence goes on from JASCZI010090714.1 coordinate 109,779, forward strand.
ATGAAACATGACTTGCCTATATATTGCTTAAGAAAACAATGCCTTAAAACTACCAGGTCCACTTTCCAAAGTTTCAACTGATTCTCTAAAAGAAAAGATGTACTTATTCGCTAGTACATGGTTTTTCATCACAGAATCCCACTCTTCACTTCATGACCCTCTATATAAAAGGCCCCCAAAATGTGGGGGTTGGCAGAGGGGCTGTGTCAAGGTTTAACATCAGTATCCACTTCAATAGATATCAATATTGTTAAGTACATGTACCTGTAGGAAATTCCAATCTCACTGCATACACCGGTATGTGTATTTAAGGAGATTACAGATATATATGGACATTTTTTGTCAAATCATTAGTACTCCTTCAAGAAGAAGCCAGCAAAATATACCTTCTCAAGACACTTTCCTGGTTAATGTAAGGTTAGTGTAAATTTTTAACTCCTGTCCTTTTTTACTTTTCCGAATCTACGTACCGTTATTACAAATTTGAGCTAGTTGCCATACTGATATCATCAAGTGTGAGGATTAATTAGAAAATGTTTTATAAAACCAAAATTTTTTTTCCAATAATAAGATTCAGCAGGGTGCTGCTGCCATCTTTCCCCCTCTACGAGATACTAATTATATACTTATATACGGTGCACATGAATTTAATCATCCTCCATGTAAAATACAGTTTCTGAGGAGTAAGCAGTCATATCATTTATTTTATATTTTTATTTCTAGGGCAACAAACCTGAGGACCATGCATTGATTGGTGTCCTCTCTAGATTTCCTAACCAAGCAAATAATAATAAGAAAAATTGTTCTTCTTTTCCTTTCAAATAAAAAGATTGTACAAAATGAAACATTATTACTTATATTTATTAATTCGCCACACATATAATACCACAGTTTAGCTCACACAAACCTAATGACAGAAAGCTCACAATTTGGATAGCGAAAAGGAATAGCTAGAAGGCCACACATAAACAAGCTGATAATACGAGTTCTTCTTTCCCTTTTTGAAAAAAAGAAGATAATCCTAAAACAAGAAAAGAACCATCTATATTAAGTTGACAAAACATGGTTTTGGTCTCTTTGGTATATACAACAAACAATCATGTCATTGCTTGCCAATTTTCCTATACTCCTTTCTGTGAGCCAGGTCACTAGTTTCCGTTAAGTCATACCTAGGATTTTTTAAAATATGACTTACATATACTTTGTTCACTTTTTAAATAATCTATCATACCCAAAGCTTTACTTGCAACTCAATTTCCTATTATAGTAAGTATTAATAGCAAATAATTTTTTCCTTCTTTTTTAATAATTGAATAAATTTAACTGAAACGAAAGATAGATAAGATACCCCTCTTTAACTACCCAGTTAAAATCATGACATATACTCAGCATTCATCAGTCATCACAAAAGCGAAGCCGCGAAGTTTAATCTCATAGCAACCAAGGATTAAAATATTCATGTACAATGTTTTCTTAATGCATAACTCCTGTTTCTCCAGTAAATGCTCCCAACTCCCAAGCAAAACTAAAACTCAAATTCCATTTCAACTAAGTGCAACCTCATCATGTTGCAATACCATACAAATCGTCACAGTCATATCTCTACTCATGCTATGCACCCTAACCCGTATCATGAAATAAGTAATAATGCAAGCAAGGTTCAGCTAAGTTTGAAACCAAGCTCACATTTTTTCTTGGCTTTAACTCAATCCACACCAAGTTCCTTTAGTTCAATAACTTATTGTAAAGATTTGATTTACTTTAAAGCGATCTATTAGGCAAAATGAATTTATTAAGCTCAAAATTTAAACTATAAATTCACTCATCTCTTCCACAAAAACTAAAATCCATTACTCTTACACATGCGCCACTCCAAGCTAGAATAATAAATTTAGTCCGAATCTTAAAAAAGAAAATAAATAAGCTGCGAATGATTAATTGAATTACACTCATCAACTTCACCATCACCAGCATCATCATGTGGTAGAATCAATTCCAGTTGAAGTTCAACAGAATTCGATGAATTCTCACAGTTGACCAAAGAAACAAAAAATCGAGCACTTCCGAAGTGCGAAGCGGAAGGTAATTCCTAACTAAACTAAGAACGTTTAAAATAATTTATTTCAAGAAAACAAAAACGCATGATAGAAGATAGAGTATAAGCATAGGGAATTACGAACCTGAAAGGGGAGGGTGAAGAATGAAGTGAGAAGAGAAGTCTGAGAATTTAAAATTGGAGAAGGAAGCAGTGAAGTTGAAACCACTCTTCTCGTGTTGTTCTCTTCTCTGCTCTCGGCTCTCGCTCGCACCTTTCTCGCTCAGATTCACTCTCACTCTTCTTTATTTTCTTTTTGTTTTAATTTTAATTTCTTGGGTCGTCGCGCTATGACTCCCCACTGCATTAAGAAGGAAAAACAATAAAATCTTTTACATTTTCTTTTTTGGTAATTTTTTAAAGAGGGCACTTGAACATTTGAGTATTAGATTTTGCCACCCCTAAACAATTTAAAAATCCATATCGGCCCCTAATTTTATAATAAAGGTGTTTGCTCCGGTACGTTGATTAATTAAGGCGTACCGGCACGTTTATTTAAATAAACTAATAAGATTTCGACACACAGGATATAAATATCCACGTCAGCGTTTAATTTTTTAATTATTATTTTTATCAATGTGTATACGAAAATGTCCTTGTATATTTAAGATAAATATCAAATTTACCCTTATAATTATATTTGTCAAAAGGCCAAATAATCCTTACAAATTTTGTAGATAAAAAAATTCTTATAATAAACTGAAACAATTAAAATCACATTACATTAATTCAATAAACACACAATTAAAATTAAAAAAATTCCAGATGAACGTAAACAAAAATCTGAAATTAATACTAAAAAAACCAATTACACCCACAAATTTAAAATAGAACCCTAATGACACCAAAAAAAAATAGAACCCTAATTCCTACTGCCAGAAGAATCACGGTGGTCACGCCTCTTCCTCCTTCTTGAGCGCCTCTTATGCTCGCAGCTTTTACTTGTTGACGGAATGGAGTCTCATTAGAATTTCACCAGATTTTGAATGCTAGAATTTTCACTCTTCGTCGTCCATTTTATTTTATTTTGACGTGTCTCATGTTCAACACTAGATGAATTCCGTGCAATTGAGTTGATTGAGCTCACATTCCTTTGTCCAGTAAACCGAGAATATTTGAAGTCCAAGTGTTTGAATTGCACAAATGTACTGATCATTATCAAGGTATCATCATAATCTCCAACATTAAGCGCCTCAGACTATTCTAAAATTGGAAGCTTGTTAGCACACAATTTTGCCCTTCCACGAAGTTTATTTGGAAGCCGTAATGGTGTTGTTGGAAGTTAGAAGATCAGAATTCTGATTGTTTTCAAATTTTAAATTTCAATTTTCTGTGAAGCATTTTCCATCGCACCCTTTTCGAATGCTTCAATTTCTTGTTCTACCTCAGCCTCTCTGTTCCTGCGAAACTTGAATATAGGAACCTTAAGTCAGATAAAAAAAAAAAAGTAGAGACCGGCGCTGGAGAATAATGAAGTGGTGTGCCGCCAGAGAAGAAGGAAGAGGCACGACGCTCTTCCCGCGACAAGGATTAGGGTTCTATTCTCAATATGTTGATTTATTATGTAATTGGGATTTTTTATTAACAATTTCATATTTTTATTTTAGTTTTTTAAGTGTTTATTTTTTATTTTATTTGTGTGTATTGGATCTAATATAATATGATTTTAATTGTATAAATTTATTATAAAAGAATATTTTAGTCAATAATATTAGTATATATAATTAAAGAGGTAAATTTGACTTTTAAACTAAAAATACTAGGATATTTTAGTATATATATTATTATAATAATTTTATTTAAAAAAATAAAAATTTAAACGCTGACGTGGATATTTATATCTAATGTGTCGAAATCTTATTGATTTATTTAAATTAACATACAGTACGTCTTAATTAGTCAACGTAAACGTACCGGAGCAAGCTTTTATAATAAATAGAAAAGTTTAACCCAAGTTACTGACTGATAACAAGATGACATGTCATGTCAGTTACCCAGATGATCTGGCAAGTGCTATGCCACGTCTGAAATGTTAATTGGAAGATTTGGACTGATAGGCCCTCACTCCAGCTTTACCCTTTTCACCATCCCCTTCACATTCAGCATCACCATCATCACTCTTTCTCTCTATCAACACTACCACCACCCCACCTAATGCACTCCCACCTTTTCACCAGTCACCACCACTTTACGCCCATACCAACAGCAACAATAAGTATAAACACATCCTATTTCACATTGCACATTGTACAATTTGGTTATTAATTCAAGTTCATCCAATTGAAAATGTAAACTATGAATCTTTGGTTTTTTTCCTTTTTAATTTTAAAATCATCTCTTCTTCATTCTTACATAACAACATCAGCAGAACACTCACCTACCCACCCAAAGGAAAAAGAAAAAAAAAATCCCTTCAATTTATAGCAGCAACAAAAAGATTCCCTTTGTTCTAAATAACCCCTTCAAGATTAGTAATAAGAAAAAAGTTACGGGCTAATTTTCAATGGGGGAGAAGATGAAGAGACCACCATTATTGCTGTTATAGATGAGAGAGAGACAAGGAAACATGAACTAGAGAGGAGAAAACGGAACTCAGCCAAGGGGTGCCGCAAGAGAAGGCAAAGGTGTAGGGTCACGCCGCTATGGTCACCGTCCCCGTCGAGCTTGGAGGAAGATGTTGTTGGAGCTATTAGATCGACGGCCTCCGCCGGGAAATCGATGTAGTGAGAGAGGAAGATGACGTGGTTGTAGCTGAGAAGCCATGATTGAATAACTTTTATGCTGTGAAACCGTCTTCAATCGGTGGTGGAGTGAAGTCCATAGCAGCGAGAATGATTTTGCCGGTGGTTGTAATTGATTTTGTCGGAAGTCCATTAGGTGGGGTGGTGGTAGTGTTGATGGAGAGAAAGAGTGATGATGGTGATGCTGTATTGAGGGGGATGGGGAAAATGGTAAAGTTGGAGTGAGGGGCTATGAGTCCAAATCTTCCAATTAACATTTTAGACGTGGCATAGCACTTGTCAGATGATCTGGGTAACTGACATGTTATCATCTTAACTTATTATCAGCCAGTAATGTAGGTTAAACTGTCCTATTTATTATAAAAATAGGGGCTGATATGAATTTTTAAATTGTTCAGGAATGACAAAGTCTAATATCCAAATATTCAGGGGCCGGATAGGAATTTTACTATTTTTTAAAACTATTTCTCCGCTGACCTATTTTTAGGTACACTATTTTATTTTATTCATCGAATCCAATGAAATTATTTATTTTATAGTAAATAGATATAATTTATTTTGATTCCAAATAAAAATTTATTTTATTAATTTTTTATTATTTAATATCGAAATAATATTTTATTTAATGTATAAATACAAAAATATTACATACCTATATATAATACATATTAAAATATAAAATAGACACTACAAATAAATTAAACTATTTATATATTTTATATTTTAATATGTATTAAAGAAAGAGTTTAATTTTGATGCACTGACAGTGTAAATAGTTTTACACAGTCATCCAATCAAATTCATGGATTTATTTGACTTTAGAAGTAGTGGGCTTAAAAATTAATTGTTCTTGATGATGTGGTAACATCTGATTGGATGTATGTGTAAAACTCTTTTACACTGATGGTGTATGAAAATTAAATTCTTAAAGAAATCATAGGAGCACATGACTTATAGAACCATTAGAGCTCGATGAGATAAAGGGTGAAACCTTAACCCTGATCCCTTCTCTTTGACCATTGCCATTGTCATGGATGCCACCGCCACCCACCGCCTCTTCTTCTTCTTCTTGCGGCAGAACCCGACGAGGGTTGGGGTTAGAGATCCGTTTGACATCGATGACGACGAGTTACCCACATCTCTGTCCACGACAACTTCAACCTCACTAGAGAGAGTAGCATTTTGATGCCGTTGCAGCTGTGAGAAGAGGCTAAGCGACACGTCCTGTTGACTAGGTCGTCGAAAACCCATGTTAGCGCCTCCCGAACTGCTGGACTATGACGAATGAGGCTGGTCAACCATAAAGCCCCACAGATTGTATTGCACACGCAGAGTTGCAAATGTGCTAGAGAAGCCGCGAAAAGAAACCGATGCAACGGCAGTGGTGATGTCGTGGTATCCGAAGAGAGAGGAGCAGAAGTGTCCATTGGAGGTGAGAAGTCGATGAATTAGTAGATGGTCATTTTGCTTTCCTTGTTGTTTTTGTTGTTGGTGGTATTTTTAGTTTCGAATGATAACTGTTTTTAGTTTCATACGATACTTGAGTTTAATTTTGATGCACTAAATAGTTTTACACAGTCAACCAATCAGATTGATGTATTTATTTGACTTTATAAGTAGTGAGCTTGAAAATTAATTGCTCTTGATGATGTGGTAACATCTGATTGGATTAGATGTATGTGTAAAACTTTTTTACAATGACGGTAAATGGAAATTAAATTCTAATTATTTTTAGTTTCAGATGAAATTTATAATTGGACTTATTGGATCTCCAGTGACTCTCTAATATTAATTTCGCAGCACTATTGTATGTATTATGGTGATTTTGGTGTATATCTAGTATAACCCTAGAAATAAATAATTTGGTTAGACTTGATTTATCAAAATAGATGTACACATTATTTTTTAATTAATTCCTCTTTTAGTTATTATTATTATTATTATTATTATTATTATTGTTATTCTTATTATTTGCGTCAACAACACTAACCCCTTGTATGATTGAACTAATTGAAGGTGTTGGTGTTTGTGAAAATTATGGCGCCATTGAAGAGTATGGAGAAAGATCATCCTCTCATCGACACTCACTTTCAAAGCTTTTGTGCGTCTCACGCCATTTTCTCCCGTATTCTCTTCACTTCCTTCCCCCAAAATTTCATTTTTTCTTTTCAAATTTTTCTACTCGCTTGCTTGCTTACTCAATCTTCCACTTTGATTCTCAGTTGAAGATTTCCTCCTCTACGATCTCCATGCATTAATCGCTTCCGCAGATAATCACTCCTCATCAAACACCTTCAAGCAGGTTCATCTCTTTCTTAACAAATAAAAAATCTGTTATTAAATTAATAAAATTATTTTTTTTAATTATTCTGTAATGTTTAGGGAATTGATCAGCTCCTGTCTGTTATTGATGCTAAGCTTCCATCACTGAGGAACGGGTTGCAGCTCTTGCAAGATGCTGAATGCAATAAGCTTCTTTTGCCTACTGGATTTCAAGGGTACTTACTTTCATTTCAATCTCTAGGTT
>JASCZI010090715.1:0-25237 GCA_036250425.1 Stylosanthes scabra
GAACCAATATTAGGGGACTAATAGGGAGCCCATGAGTGTAATTAGGGAAATAATAGGTGGTAAAAGAGGAGAGAGAAAAGAAGGAAAAAGCCTATTGGCCACTTATTGGCTAAAAAATTATGGGCTCACTAAAATTTCTCTTTATTTTATTATATAATAAAGTTATATACTTTACTCCTTATTACATTTAAGAAATAATGAAGAAATATAATTTTAAAAAATTATTTTTGGTTAATTAAGATAATATATTAAAGTATTGATGCGCACCTATTATTATTATTATTATTATTATTATTATTATTATTATTATTATTATTATAATATAACTCATATTTTGTCCAATTAAATTATTTATTTTTATGCCAATAAAAGATTGTTTTAATATCAAATAGAATTAAAAAAAATTAAAAACGTTTCTATTTTACATAGAAATGATCTTATATTTATCATATAAATAAATATATATATCTTGTGTATACACCTAAAATTATTGTTATTATAAATATAGTTTTAATATTTTCATTATATTATTACAATATAAGTTTAGGTCAAACATTACATTTATTAACTTAGATAATTTACACCCATGTATAAATTCATAATATTTTTATAATATTTATAAATTGCAATTATAAAAAAATAAATAAAACACATATCTTTTTAAAAAATGATTTACTTGTTAATTAAAATAATTTATTAAATAATATACATTGCATTTCTACTAATGCCCCTATTTGTATTTTTTTATTACAAATTAGTTTTAATAGTTAAGTTACATTTAAATTTTAATTATTATATAATAAATGAAAGGCATTAAAGTAATTTTAGTTTATTATAGTTTTCTTTCTTTTTACTTTTCTTTTTATCCAAACAAAGAAAATTTTATCCTTATCTTCTTTTCATCTATTTTCTCTTTATCTAAACAATACATAAAAAATCTACTTTTTATCTCATCTTCTTTTCTCTCATCTTCCTTTCTCCCATTTTTTTTCCTTTTATTTTTCATCTTGTATCTAAACATAGGGTTAGTTTCATAAATAAAATAGGATTAATGTTCAATTTTTTTGTTTTGGATTAATGTTCAAATTAATCGAAAAAGATATGATATTTTAAATTTATTGTAATAAATTTTATTAATTATATTAATTCTTAAAAGATATAATTATTAATTAAATTAGTTTTCTATTAATTAAATAACATGTATTACAAAATTATTAGTTGGTAGTATTGCTAGAATGATATATTATCTAATTATTTTCTAACATGTAATACTTAAATATGATATCTGATCATCTAATTAAAAGATCAATTGATTTATATAAAGATTATATTTTTCATAACAAAATCCAATTTTTTTTTTACAGAACAAAATCCAATTTAAAAATACGATTATTTTTTAAGGAGCATTGATCCAATTAGGGGTGCTCATGAGCCGGGTCGGGTTTGACGAGATCCGAACTCGGTCCTAATAACATGCGGGTCTATTTTTGTTACGTAAATATAACACTGGGTTGTGTTTGAAAAAATCTGATCCCAATCCTAATAGACCCGATATAAATTAATATATATAATTTTATAAATTTATATAAAAAATAATAAATTTTTATTTTTAAACATTAAATTTAACAAATGTTATATTATGTTTATACCAAAATCAATTATTTTAAAACAAAAATAATATTATATAATATACAAAATATTAATAGAAGTATAAAAATATAATATTTGATCACTAATCTTATCTTAAAATGTACTTTTAATTTAAAATAAGTGGCTTCGGAGCCGGACTGGGTGACCCGAAGCAAGACGCAAACACGGCCCGAAAATCACAATAGATCACAAATTGCAAACCCAACCCGACAAAATTTACACCGGGCTCGGACCGAATTGCGTGCTAGTCCGGGTCTTGTGCACCCTAGATCCAATAAAAATATGTCCATTTAAGCAGAACAACCCCCATGCAACGAGACAATGGGTAATGCACACGGCTGCAGCAATTTATCTTACTGTGTCTGTACTATACTTTCACTCTCTGCATCCTGCAACCATCACCATCAATGTTTTGTTTTGCAATCTTCAAAGTTCAAAGCCTACTATTGTCATCACCAATGGAGTAGTAGTGGTAGTATATGAAGCCTGGTCTCTTTCTGACTCCATTTTTGTTGGGGTGCGTTGCTTTTTGTCTTTCATGAGCTTCTTTAGAATGTGGCTAGCTGTATTGCGGGTAAAGCAGTTCAAAGCACTTATTTGGCCTTGTTTCCTTCTCAAACCTCATTTTGCCTAATCAACAATGCTGACACCATCATATCTTCTCATGTACACTATCAAACTTCAAAGCTTAATTAACTGAGTGTTGCTATTTTGCCATAGAAGTAATTAAAATTTTTTGAACATACAGGGTAAAATTAACGACTTCTAAAGTTTAAGTATATGTATAAATAAATGTTACGAAATCTTTTTTATTTAATCTATTTTATAATATATATATATATATATATATATATAAGTGATAGTATTTAATTTATACAAAGTGGTTTTATTGTTTGTTTAAATAATAAAAAATAAATTAAGTTATTTATCAGCTTGAGTTTAATTAGAATAAAATCAATATTATTTATTTTATATTTTTATTTTATAATAAGAATTAAAGTAGCTTAGTATAAATAGATTTTAATATTTTGGTCCCAACATATAAAATTATCTTTTACAATTGTTATCCATCAAAAAGTTAGTTACCTAGTATTATTAGCAGTGTTCTGAAAAACCGGGCCGGACCGGCCGGTTCGAGCGGAAAAACCGGGAACCGGTTCTTTGTTCGGTTCGGTTCACATGCAAAATCGATTGGCATCAGACCGGTCAAAAATCGGTCAAAAACTGTGAACCTGTCAAACCGAACCGATTTTTAGCCTTTTTATTGAAAATTAATAATATTATATTTTAAATAATTTTATAATAATTTTAAATTATTTTATTATATTTTTAAGTAAACGGTTCGACCACGGCCCGACCTCGGTCGAACCTCTAAACTCTTGAACCAGTCAGTCAACCGGTTCAGTGACCGGTCCGGTTCTCTAAACCTTGATTATTAGAGATACAGAAGATTTTGGCCGAAAAATATGAAAATATTACAATTAGTATTACAATAACGCTAGGTAATCAATAAAAAATCAGTCAATAATTTATATTAGATATTTTATTTTTTAAGATTTTAGATGTTCTATTTATAAGTTTCAGATATTCTATTTTTTTTGGTTGATTGTTGGTTATTTTAGGTGTCGGATGTTTTATTTCTTTTATTGTAGACGTTCTATAAACAATGATTACGGATGTTCTATCTTTTATTGGCTGATTTATTGATTAAAAAATATTGATTACCTATTGTTTTCCTTAGGATTAAGAACAATAAATAAATATTAAGATTCATGTCTATGAATTTAAGTATAATTTTACTATCAAATATCTTTCTTAATGATTTAATATGTATAAGTTTAGAGTCAAGAAATTCAATCATTCTAATGTAAATATTTATGGTTTACAGTTAGTAAATTACTTTTGGTTGACAAAATAACATTTCTCTAATTTATGTATATATATCTAGATTAATTTAGTTTTTTCAAATATTAATGAGTTTAATTAGGTTTATATTTTTTTGGTGACAGTTTAATTAGGTTTATATAATAATAAATAGGAATTATTACTAAAAGTATTGAATTTAATATTTTTAAAATGTATTAAAAATATAAAAAGTGAAATATTAATCTCTATACTTTTTATGGGAAGGTTTGTAATATTTACATTTTGATTTGGACGTAAAAATCAAACTTATACTTCTACACCGGAATAATTTATATTAAGATCCAAATAAACATTAAAAGAATTATCTGAACAGCTAATTATACTTTTTGTCTTTGTCAAATGGAATGCTCAATAAGGAAAAATTCAGGAAGGGGAAGCATTACATCAGATAGAACTTGAGCATAGAATTTAAATAAGTAGCATACGAAATGCCGAAGAGTCTAGATCATAGCGTTATAAAAATAAAAAGTTAAAGCCACTTTTTTTTTCTTCTGATAGGTGACCCCAACATGCATCGATATTATTATTGTAACTAAGTGCTAATGATGAATATGTTACGATGGTGCCACTTTGCCAGTAATTAAGTTTTTCTCTGCATGCATGGTTGGTGATTCGTCCGTCGTCGTCGTAGCTTGGTTATAACCCTATAAATCGACCATTCATTTAACATTATAACATATCAGCAATCAGCAATTATATGTAACAAATGGGTGGAGCTTGTTGGTAAGATAACCTTTCTATCACCATATAACTCGGCACGCAACATCTTAACCAATCCTTAACAAACTAAAAATACGCTATGTTTAGAAGGGAGATAGAGATTGAAAGATAGACATGGAGAGACACGTATTGAATTAAGGTTGCTATTATTTTTGATTTAAAATTTACCGTGAGATTGAGAATGAGAAATAAAAATTAAATTAAATTAATGAAAGAATAACAAAAGTTAGTATCGAAAACTTTAATATGAAGTGGTATTGAGTAAAAAAAATTTTTAAAATTGTTGTTTCCGTATCAAAAAATTTCAATTCCCTTAAATTTTACTTTTTAGAGATACTGAAAATACTAGAATTTTATAAATCAATAAGACGTACACTTATTTTGCTAATCAAATTATTTATTTTTATGATAAATAAAAGATATTTTCTACGTTAAACATAAGATTTTTTATGTGCTATAATTTTTGTGTTACTTAATATCAAACTTTTTTTATTAGATATAAAAATTAATCACTTGATTAAATTTGATTAGGTAAAATAAATGTATACCTAGCATTATCATTTATGAATAGAAAATGAAATTTTAATTATAGTCTCTATCAATTAAACACAATACTGAAACTCAGTCTCAGTCACCATTTCTGCTACCAAACACAACCTTTAAGAATTTCAAATTGATCCAATATGCTTATAAGTAAACCAAGCTATGTGTCCTTTTGAAGGCTGACTTATATAACTCATTCGTCCCGGAAGAAGTGAAGTTCACTCTAAAGTTGGACCAGCTATGCCTCTCTCCGGTTTATCGCGCAAGAACAGTTGGATTCCCTAGAACTTTTAGACGGGAGTAATGAAATTCTAACACACGCAAGTAAAAGGGGCATCACTAACTTAGAGCCCCTACCTGAAGTAAGAAGAAAAAATTGAGTAACGTAACTTATCACCTTGCTAAAAAAGCCCATAAATGCATGCATGCATAATGGCAAAGTTAATGCTTAATTTTACACTATTATCCCAAATATCTGAATAGTCTAATCAAGGCAAGCAGGCATTTTTTTATTTATTATTTTTTTTACTCTATTTATTTACACTATTTATGTGGTTGGTGCTGTACGTCATGTCACATACACACTAGATGCTACTAACTTTCAAATTGAATTAAAGTTGTGCAATTAATTTCCTCCCACATTAACTGTACTGCCATAAATCACATTAAATATATATTATTCCAACAAGATGGAAAACTTTTATCTACTATCCCTAAACCCCTCTTTGACGATTGTAACTAATGAAGCATATTGATTGCATGATTCAGTTCTCCATCAACCAATCTTAAGAAATTGACATAAATATCCGTCAAAAAAATAAAAAAATAGAAATTGACATAAATCAATTTTATGCTACTTTGCATAGTCATGTCCATTCAGTGGGATAGATTGTCACAGAATCATTTCCGATATTTATAAAGAATACTCCAAACAAATTAATTAAAAAATACAATAAAAAACAAACAACACCTTTATAAAAAAAAAAAAAAGGAAAGTTCTTGCAGTGAACTCTACCACCATTTATATTTAACTGAGGAACTTGAGTTCGTCTTCTAGGGAAGCCAAAGTTCAGATCAAAACTCAGAATTATAAAAAAGGTATAAAAAAAAAAAGAGCCTCCACAGTGAATGATAAGAACCCAATAACAAATCACTGATATGAACAGAGAGAAATACGAATTTATTACGTGCAAATATAAATACTTAAAATGTAAATTTTATTAGAAATATACGTGGGCTTAAATCTGTATTTTATTTTAATTTTTATAAAATGTAAAGCTTAAAATTTATATTGTAAGAGAATTTTTTATATTTATATCAACTTATATCTATATCTAATAATTTTTAAAAGAAAATTAATATATAACATGTTGATTAAAATTAATTAATTTATGCATCTCTGCTCTCTGTGTAAGAACATTGAGTTGTCACGAGAAGTTTTCGGAAAAGCCAATCTGTTTTTGCCAGTTTTGTAAGAGCTGAGAAGCAAAGTGGTGGAATAACAAATAAATAAATTAAAAGAAAAAGAAAAAAAGAAAGAAGATATAATCTCATTTGTGAGCATCTTTTGCACCAATCTCATTCAAATATATTTGGTTTCTTCATCATCAAGTGAGTGATTTCACTTTAAATTTCTATTCTCTCTCCCCCTCTCTCTAACACACATATACATACACATCCCTTTCTTGTTTATAAAGTTGGTCATCATTATCAACATCCTTTTCAAGGTTTCTTCTACAACAATGAACAGAGGAATATTGTGCCATATTCTGATTCCTCTAATGGCAACCATTATTCTGCTGGTGTTGTGGAGTAGTTCGGTCTGTGTAACAAGCAAGCCTCTTTCGCCATTTGGTACTGCTGCTGCAAATCATCATCAAGGTTATTATTTCTAATTAGCTCTTTATTAATTTCACATCAAAATGTATGTTCTCTTCACTCAATCACTTATTATTAGCATATATCCCATGCATTATATTCTCTTCTTCTTATTCTCTTTTGTTTCTTTTACTTAATTCTGTACTTTCTTTTTTTCACATTTCGGTAATTTTACTAACTTCAAACATTTTGCCATAGTTGATCAGACAATGGGAATTCAAGATATTCCAAGTCCTGTTTTTGACTCTACACAGGTACCACTTTGTCTTGGATGCTCGTTTATTATTTATTTTTATGCATGTATATGGTATAAGTTATTTAAAGACTAATTACTTTATTTAGAATATTGTTAATAATAAATAAATAAATAAATAAATAATTGATAAATTGCATAATAGATTTTTTTCATATTCTAATTAATATATAATCAATAATTTTTAGAATGAGAAAATTATTTTTTATTAGTATACAAATTAAAAGATGAATTCTTTGTAATTTCTCCATTCTTTTATATATATATATATATATATATATATATATAGTCTGATAGTTATTTTACTACTACACACATATTTTTTCTTCTTTTTAATGCATGTATATGAATATAAAGTTAAGGTTTATGGATGCTAGAGAGAACCTTTACATGACTTAATGTTTACTTATTTATTTAAGGGAAGTGAAAGAAAATTGAGAGAAAAGGGAAATGGGGCTAAAGAAGAAGAAGAAGAATCTAAGGGGCTGAAGCTGAAGAGGCTTGGATCAAAACCACCAAGGTGTGAGCACAAATGTGGAGGGTGCATTCCCTGTGATCCAATTCAAATGCCTAAAAAGAATAATGATCATCTTGTTGGGGTTCAATATGCAAATTATGAGCCTGAGGGATGGAAATGCAAATGTGGAAATGCTTACTTCACCCCATAATAACATGGACAGTTATTAGTAATGGCATTGGCATGGTGAAAGCATATTCTAGTGCTTTAAGGACTACTATAGAAGGATTTGTTTGTAATTTTTTCATGAATTGCAACATCTTTTCGTAAATATTTGTTTTTTTTTAAGACGACTATTTCCACATTTTTATAATTATTTTGTTTTAATTAGAAATGATCAGAAAGAAAGTATATTTTTATTTTCTCAATATTCTATTTACAAAGGAAATTACATTTTTACACATTGTGTTTCTACTAACAACCAGATAGAATACACATATTTCCTTTACTTTGTTTTCCAACCAAAATACATGTAATTCCTAAAAAAAGTATTTCTCAAATTCTCTTTTCCTGTAAACAAGATATGAAGTTTGTAATTTGCACATATTTAAAAAGTGAAATTAATATAATTTATTATTATTATTATTTAAATCATATTAATTTAATTTAATTTTTAATATAGCCCAATTTTATTTGTATTAAATCAATTTGGATTTATTTTTTAGTTTAATTTAATTCAAATTATTGTGATTTATATATATTAGATTATTGCATTGGTTTATTGAGATTGAAAATTTTTAAATTAAATTACATTTAGGGTATATTAGTAAATATTTTATTTACATAAAAACTTAATGATAATCATAATGTCATATCTTTCTATGTGTTTGATCTTGAGAGATAAGACCAACAAGAGAAATCAAAGATCATAGCAGTAGAAGAAGTTGACAGATTAGAAGAGATAAGAGAAGTGATGCAGAGAGAATTGCTTTACTAAGAAGAAAGTGATAAATTGAATACTTCTTTCATTGATGATTATGACCAATAACAGGAATATATATACATCGGTTAGGAAGAGCACATAAAAACAAGCCACCACAACAAACTATAACAGAATGTAACTGATATAACTAACTAGAACTATTCTATAACCTAACACCCCTGCCCTCCCTCAAACTGAGGTGTCTTCTTTATCTCAGACCCTCAATTTGCTTCTGAAGTTGGTGAAAGAGGGCAATGACAGAGGTTTGGTCAAAGAATTAGCAATTTAATTAGCAGATGGAACATGCAGAACATAGAAATTCTTAGGATTGGCATGCAGCAAGGAGGCATGTACTCATTGTCACAATAAATGATTGGTGGGATTGACTGCGGGATATTTAGTTCACCAAGAAATTGCAGCAAGGTCATTATCTCAGTTTGAGCTGCTGCTATAGCTCGATACTCAGGTTTAGTATACTCATACTTAGCTTTGTTTGTTTATTGCTTTTCCAGGATACCAAATTATTGCCAAAGTAGATGCAGAATCCAGAAATGTTCTTCCTGTAATCTAGATCTCCTCCCCAATCAATATCTAAAAAAGCAATGAGACGAAAGTCAGCAGATTTAGTGAACATTAAACCATAATGGAGAGTCCCTTTGATATATCGCAGAATTCTCTGGACATATTTCCAATGTTGAAGTGTGGGCTGATGCATGAATTGAGATACCCTATTGGGAGAGAAAGAAACATCAGGTCTAATGTGACTAAGATATCGTAATCCACCTACAACAAATCTATATAACTTGGGATTGTCAAAAAATTCAGAATCATGAGCATGTAATTTCATGTTAGACACCATAGGAGTAGACATGGGGCTGAAGATCTGAAGTATATTTGCTTTGACTGATAAGAAGGTTCCCTTTTGAAAGATACTTTGCTTCAAGACTAAGGAAGTAGCTGAATAATCCTAAATCTTTTAAAGAAAAAATGCAATTCAAATCAGTTATAACTTTATTAATAGCAGCCATATCATTGCTAGCGACAATAATATCATCTACATACACAATAAGATAGATAACATAATTAGAAGTATTTTTCACAAATAGAGAAGTATCTGAACGAGTGCTAGTGAAACCAAATTTGAATAAGGTAGAAGCTAAGGTCTTAAACCATGCTCTTGGTGCTTGTTTTCGACCATAAATAGCTTTATTCAAACTGTAAACTAGAGAAGGGTTAGAATAATAATTGCCTTAAGGCTGCATCATGTAAACTTTTTCTTCCAGGTGGCCATTAAGAAAAGCATAGTCAAAGTTAAATTGTCTTAATGGCCATCCTATAGAAAAATCAATAGATAAATAAGTCTTACATTGCTTTGGCCTAACAACAGGACTGTATATTTGATCATAATCGAACCCTTTGCCAACTAACCGATCTTTATATTGCAAAATGTTATCATGTTGATTTCTTTTGTTAGCAAACACTCATTTTCTTCACATGATAGTAGCATTAGGTGGGGGTGAAACTAAATTCCAAGTTTTGCACTTATATAAGACATGTTTCTGTATTCATAGCTTTCGTCCAGTGTGGACAGGCTAAAGCTTGTTTGACTGTTTTTTGCGGTTGATGTTGTAGATCATTGAGATTCTGGACAGTAGAAACTGTCAAAATCTTTGGCTTGCTTATCCCTGATTTAGGTCTTGTAGTCATGGCACGTGTATTAGTGTCGATCCTCAGTATGGGTGGTGAAGGGAGGACAATATCAATGTCTCCAATAGGAATAGTGGATGCAGCAAAAGTAGGGGATTGAGATGAAGATGAAGGTTGAGAGTTTTAGGTGTAGATAGTATGGAGTGATCATTATTATTATTAGCGTGATTTGTGGTAACAAGTATTGGTATAATTGATGGTAATTGAAGATGAACTTTGGTAGGAACATTTATTTGAAATTCAGGTTCAGTATGAATAATGGGAGTAGTAGAAGCACCAGAATTATTGGTAGCAATAGTGAATTTAAACATAGCAGAGTAAGAAAAGGTATTTTAATAAAAAAATCACATGTCTAGCAATATATTATTTTTCATCTTTAGACATATACTTATACCCTTTATGATGTGAATTATATCCCAAAAAACACATCGTGCAGATTCTAATCAAATTTTACCTTATTATATGGTGTAAGATAAGGGTAACAGGCGCATCCAAAAATTTAAAGAAAGAATAATCTGGTTTGTGATGAAAGAAAACCTAATAAGTCAACAAAAAAAAAAAAAGAAAACCTAACAAGGGCTTTTATCATGTGAAACAGATGTTGGCAGCCTGTTGATAATGAAAACTGCACTGAGGAAGACATCTTTCCAAAAATCGATGGGCAAGGAAGCTGTTGCAAGAAGAGACAACCCATTTTAATAATGTCGCGATGCTTTCTCTCCATACTTTGTTGTTGCTTATGAGTATAGGCACATGATTTTCCATGAAGTATGCCTTCTTGCAGAAGATAGTCAGAAAACTATTGACTTCAATGCCTTTATTTCATTGTAGAGCCTTAATTTTAAAACCACTTTGTTTTTCATAAAAGTTTTGTAAATCTGAAACGTTGAAAAGGCTTGTGATTTGTTGGTTAGTAAATAGATACATGTGAATTTAGAATAAGTATCAACAAATGATATATAATACTTATATCCATTTCTAGAATTCACATGGGCTGGTCCCCAAAGATCAATATAAACAAGCTCTAGAGGTGACTTGTATAAAGTATTAGTGGATGCGAAATGTAACTTATGCATTTTAGCAATCGAACAAATTTCACATACATGCTGAAAATAGAGTTAAAGATATGAACATCAAAGTTTTTATTCAAAACATCAATAACAATCTTGATAACACAAAGACCAAGTGTCGAGCTAGAGTTATTTAGGAGGGGTGCACTTATGTTATTTTAAATTTTTATTTGTTTTAAAAGTCTCGATAAATATATATATATATATATATATATATATATATATATACTTAATAAAAAATCATATGATCCACAAATTCAAAAACATAGAATAGTGTAATATTATATACATTCAATTCAATGAAAATATTATAAAAACTAACTCTTTTTTTTTTAGTTGTTGAAAATTGAAATAGTAGTGTTGGTTAGATTTTTCCCATGCCCTTTAAAGATTATAAATTCATGTTATAAATAATAATAAATTACAATATCAAAATTTAAATGCATATTATTACTCACATTTTTCTTTCAAGAGAAGTGTGTTTGACTTTTTTTTAGATTCAAACTCATCTATTATTAAAATCGTACTAAAAGTAGAAGCAATATCTTTCTCAATGTAAATGACTAGATTGTCAGCAAGAAATTCATCATCCATTTTATTTCGAAGCCTTGTTTTGACGATCTTCATAGTAGAAAAAGCTCTTTCTGTTGTTGCCGTGGATACGTGAAGAGTTAAGATAACGCGTATCAATCTATCAACCAAGTGATAAGTTCTTGATTTTTCACTTTCACTCAATCTCTGACATAATTATGAAAGTGTCTCAATCTTTTTGAAGTGATTTAGTATATCAAGCCCATAATGTTGCAATTGAGACTTCAGAATAGTTCTTTCATGCTCAGAAAAATTACGGGGATAAAATTTCTCTGCCAACTTGCATATCTCCTTAATGTTAAATAGTTTAAAGTTGTCTCTAGGATTTAAAACACAACTCAAAGTTAAAAGCTCATAGTTTGCTCATTAAATCTGCTATTTAACTCTTGCAATTGAGAGTCTATTGCAACCAAGAAAATAAGCTTTTTGCCACGTTTAAAAAGCATGGCGAAAAGCTGCCAAAATGGTGGCAATTGAAAATGGCAACGGTTTTTAATCTAAGGCCACACTTTTTTAATCTACTGGCACGCTTGGATCTTTGCCATAACTTTTGGCGGGAAAGACGTGACTGATGATGAAAACTTTTAGCCACGTTTTTACTGAAGAAACTTTTAGCCACGTTTCTAAAACGTAGCAAAATTCTTGAACCTCTTTGAACCTATAGCCACGCTTAAAAAATGTGGCATTTTTCATTGTCAATTAAAAAAAAAATCTGTAATACATTCATGTATACTTCAATGTGCTCCAAATACAGCCAAAAACTCAAATAATTAAATAAGAAACATTTGTATATTTTTTTCTTCATTTTTTTAACTAAACTAATAAAACATGCTAAACTAGCTGGTGACAAGAAAAAAATAAAATAAAACAATATAAAAAAAATTGTCTATAATTAGTCCATAAAAAATCCTATCATTTCCTTCTTTGCAAGCATGAGCCGTTTTATAACTACAGATGATTCTCTCTTCAGTGGATTTGAAATCTCTAATACTCCAATTACTATATTGTCATGTGCTACTAGTACCCGTATCTTTGCACTTTCTTCTAAATTTACCAAAATATTTTTCACTTTATCTGAGATATCCATACCACTTTCCACCATGAGCTTCCTGTTACCAACCTGTTGAGGACATATTGCCTTCAATAAGAAACTCTTAGTTAAAGATAAAGAAAAACAATAGTTAAAGATACAGATTGCAATAGTTAAATAGCAATAGTTAAATAAATTACCAGAATAGGTTTCCCAAAATAATCAATTCAACCATAACATATAGTAAAACAGGCAATAGTTTGGTTTGCAGAGAAGATAATATAAAACCAGGCAAACTCAGTGAACATGAACTCACACTTTACAGCAAACACATCAACAAATACAAAACTAAGCCATAGCCATAGCCACAACAAATTCAAGCCACAATTCAACAATTAAATTTCAAAAAGAGAGAGAAAAATCAGCAAACACAATAAGAACAAGAACTAATTTTAATGACAAGAATTAAAATAACAGCAAGCCTTAAATCAAGCTGGAAGAACAACAACTAAAATTATGAATGAGGAGCAGACCCGGAGGAACTTCACACTGGAACTTCAAATTTTGGAATGTAACCATGCCTTCAGAAAGGCCAAAACTTGGGTAACCCATAGCATAAACAGTATATCCAGAAGCAGCAATTCTCTTGGCAAGACCTGAACAGAATTTTGAACCCTACTCCATGAAAGACGATAACAAAATTAAAAATTGAAATTAGTTGAAACTTCTTATATAAC
This sequence comes from Stylosanthes scabra, assembly GCA_036250425.1. Classification (NCBI taxonomy): domain Eukaryota; kingdom Viridiplantae; phylum Streptophyta; class Magnoliopsida; order Fabales; family Fabaceae; genus Stylosanthes; species Stylosanthes scabra. The sequence continues at coordinate 13,545 of JASCZI010090715.1, forward strand.
AAAAATATGACTAAAAGCAATCTGAAAAATCAAATTACCAATAACTAAATGTTAATACAGGCCACAAAAGGTTAATGCATACCTTGGCGCAAAGCCAACACATTCGATGGACTCTGAATGAGAAACTAGGGTATTAATAAACTATAAACCACACAATACTTATGCTTCTTAGTTCTTAGAGAGTTAGCAGAAAACTGAATTTAAATGCTTAAACTCCTTAAAAGTATAATTAAAAATTAAGAACTAAAACAAGAAAAGAGAAAAACGCCTCTTCTATTTTTTTTTGCTTCTCTCACTTTTCTTTTTTCTCAATTTCACAAAGAAAGAAAAGAGGAGGAGGAGATGGGCTTACAAAACCAGCTAAACCATTGCTGCTGATTGCGCACATAGCCACCTGCGTCAACTACCTCCGTTCCATGCTCTTCGCTCTTCCTCAAACCCTAGGTCTCTCAAGGCTCCACACGCACCAGATCGTCGACGATGGATTCTTCGCCACCGTCGAATCCGGATTCACCGGACTCATCAACGTAAATTAACGAATAACAAACTTGAAAGAGTGAGAGAATCGGTGAGTAAGAAGGGTGAGGGAGAGAAGTGGGTGATGCACCGGTGAGAGAGCGACGACGGTAAGAAGGCGAAGGGGAGGGATGTGCGAAGAGGGTTGTCGTGAGAGAGATCGAGATAGAGGGAGAGAGAAAGTGAGTGAGGGAAACAGGGGTGACCTAATTTCAGGGAGGTTATCGGCAAGAGGCGATGGAGCGTCTTTGGGACCGAGAATCAGAGAAAGGGAGAAGTTAGGGTTACGGCAGTGAGAAGGAAAGGAGATTCCTAAGTGTTTGGGTAATAGTTATTTTAATTTTCAGAAGGAAAGGCAAAATTTTAGCGTGAACTTTTTTTTCTAAGTTTTTGTTGGGTGTTTAACTTATCATATCAAATAAGGCACATTTAAAAAGAGTGGCTCAAACTATTAAATGTGGCCACGCTTGAAAAATGAGCCAGTAAACTAATGTCACGTTTTTCAAACGTGGCTAAAAAAAGCATGACTACAGCTCTAAACAACTGCCACCCTGAAAAAGCGTGGCCGTTTACACTTGTAAAGTAAGGGGTGCCTAAAGACCATATTTCTTGTAGTGGCTTCAGCTCTTTGTGCAGAAGTTGCTCATTCATCAACAATCTTTTTAAGAATAGTGCAAGTGGCAGAAAACATTCTTAGTAGGCTACAAATAGAGTTTAAGTGAGAACTCCATCTTATATCTCCAGCTCTTAAAAATGTGCTTACTTGGTCATGACGTTTACAAGAAGCACCAACAATGTTAACAATCTTAGTCAACCGTGTGAAAAACTCATAAACTTGAAGTACTTCTCTTGCCGCTGCTACTAATGCTAATTGTAATCTATGTGCAAAACAATGAACATAATAGGCTTGGACAATCTTTGAGAAACAAATCTTGTAAACCATTCCATTCACCTCGCATATTGCTAGCACCATCATATCTTTGGCTTTGAATGTTTTCAACTTGAATATTGTAAGAAGAAAAGAAGAACATCAAATCTTTCTTCAAATTTACCAAGTTAGTATCACTAATATGAACAATATCAAAAAACCGTTCTCGAACAAAGCTATCATAGGAAACAAATCTTAAAACAATCAACATTTGTTTCTTTTTAAATTCATCTCGTGATTCATCAACTATTATACAAAACTTCGAATTCTCTATCTCCTCTCTGATTGAATTTCTCACCTTGGTAGAAAGAATATGAAGAATTTCCTTTTGAATATCTTTTGAAGTATACTTTGAAACTTTAGTAGCATTTTCTAAAATAAACTTATGAACGCTATCATTGTACGATCCCAATAAGTTCAATATTTCAATGAAATTTCCTCGATTATTTGAACTTGAACTTTTATCATACCCTTTATAAGCACATGCTTAAAATGTCAACCATCTAACACAATCTATAGATGCAGTAAGTCTAAGCCGATTATTCTCAATCTCTTCAGATGTTTGCTTCACTATAAGTCTATCAACGTGTTGAGAGTTCTTCATTAGATCATCACATGCCTTTACAGCATTATGGTGGATTGAAGTAGGACCTTTGCTGATGTAAGTTAATAAAGGACAATATTTCTGCTACTTACTTTCTTCCATTTTCTAAAACCACTTTCAATAAAAGCATTTGACCCCATATTATTTGATGATTCATTTCCAAAAAGATAGCATGGTAAACAAAATATGGCATCAAGTTCAATAGAATATTCCAACCAAGAAGGATACAATTCAAACCAAGAAGCCTAAAAGCGGCGTTGACGGTTACCATCAGTAGAAGATGGAAATTGATCAAGTATTGGTTGATTAGGCCCCACTTTTAAGATAAGCTCGTCGAATTTCATCCCTCAAGATAGCTGGAGCTCGAGGGCGAGTTTTTTCGGGTGAAGCCAATGATTAGAGGCATCAGGGGCGCAACGCCCTCGATCTATTCTCATTTCATCCATTTTATTTGGCAGAAATTTTCAAATCATTGATCGTAGCCCAGGATCTCTTTCCAAATAAAACACATCCCTTTCTTCAAAACTGAGACGTTGTCTCTTTGAAATAGCTTGTTCTTAAAGAGTTGAACTTGAAATATTGCTATTTAAAGGCTTATGTGTTGAAGAAGTTGTGGCTAATGTTTAATCACTTCTTTTAAAAAATGCGTCAAATATTTTCAACTTTCCCATAATTCTAGTTCAAACAACAACAAAAAATAACAACAACCTTTCAATTTTTTATCCATAAAAAAATTGGATAAATAAACTATTAGCTAATAACAATTCAACAACTCAACAAGTCCATATAGCCATACTAAAATGCTATAAAATAGTTATTCAGAAAACAAAATATAGCATCACAACATGTCAAACATTCAACAACTCAACAAGTGCAAATTCCAAATTATAAATTATAAATGCATAAAAAAATAATTAGACAAAATATAACATCATAATATGTAAATAAATAAATAAATTACAAAAATAAAGTCATTAACAAGTGATAAAAAAACATAAATTTACATATAACAAAATGTTATAATATTAAACCAAAAAAAAGGAAAAATACCTCAGTTGTTAAAAAAACAGGGGCGGTTGAGACTTGGATGATTGTGATGTTGCCTTCGTGTTGCAAACAAAATGAAAGAGTATATGAGGAGAGAGAGTTGAATCAGTAGTTGTCTCCTTGCATTTTCCTTCTTGCTTCTAATCAAAAGAAAAGAGTGAAGAAGAAGAAGCAAACTTTACCGCCTTCCAATTCTTTAAGTTTTCAAAAAAATTTAATGAAAATATAAAATAGAGTACGGAGTACCTAATAACTTACAAGGCAAGGTGATAATTTGTTGACTTATTGTAACGTGTAAGACACTTAGAATAAACAAGAGAAACCAAAAAAAGTTAAATAAAAAAATATCTAAGATTCTAAGAAGAAAAATGACCCATTGTAAAAATGTTAAAGGCCCAACTAAACTAAGAAATAATAGAAAAGACTTACATTGTTTATAAAAAAAAAAAAGAAAAAGACTCACATTAATTATTCTTCAGGGGCCACTTTGTTAAAAAAAAATTTGTAAGAGGAAGTAAGAAATTCAGGGGTGGCCATGGCCCCACTGAAACCTATGACCATCCACCCCTGATAGTGATCAAGTCTTCTGTGACACAATTGTACATCGGCCTTAGTTTTTTTATGAAGACACAGAATTATCAACAAAGCAAGAATGATTCATATTACATTAATTGGATCCTAATTGTCAAGAATCAGAAGATACATGAAAGACATACTTATTCTTTATATTGTTCATAGATGCAAAATTACAAACAAATTGAGTACTAGTTCCTATAAGCCTAGGGATCTTTAGATGATAAAAAATATAAAGTCATTTTTAGTTTTGTCCTGAAGAAGAAGATCTTTGGAATCCTGATCACGAATCAACCAAAATTTAGGCCAATATTCAAAGTAAAGATGATTATCAACAACAAATTTAGAGACGCTAAAGATTTTGAATTATAAGAGGAACATGTTCAATGTATATGCTATATAAGTATGAGTATCAAAAATAATAGAGTTACCAGTAGCATGAATAGAAATACCTGAGCCATTACTTACATAGAGTTGATCTGAATCATTGATGGTGGAAGAATTGGTGAACAAGTTTCCTGAATCAGAAGTCACATGATGACTTGCTCATGAATCTGGGAACCAAAAAGCCTCACTAACAAAGGAGTGGAAATATATGCTCTAGGTTGATGAAATGTGATAGATGGAAGAGGAGGTTGAGAATTGCCATAAGGAATGGTAGGCTGAGAATTAGTGCCATTTTGATTTAGTTGAAAAGCAGGATCAAATCTGTAATAGCGATTCCAAACCACATGACCAGTTCTACTACACAATTGGCATTGTGGCCCTGAATTGAATCTGCCACATCCTTTACCATTGTTTCTTCCTCCTCGTCCTCGACCTCGTGTGGAACCTCTGTTGAAAGTGTAAGATTGAGCTAAATGTGCTACTGGTATTACAGGATTAAGATTCTTGAATCTATCAACCATATCTTTAAAAGCAAGAAGATATGATTCAGCCCAGGAATACGAATTGAACCCACTATGCTCACAATTCCATGAATATAAACTGTGTAATCTTCAGACAAACCATCAATTATGGCATGGAGATAATTATGTTCTCGAACTTCATTACCAGTGGCTAATAAAGAATCAACCACCTTTCTTATCTTGACCAAATATTCAGTTGTTGTGCTTGTTTTCTTAATAGACTTGAGTTGAGCTCTAAAGCTTTATTTTTGCTCTTGCAGATGTTGCAACACTGAGATATTCCTCAATTTTATTCCAAACTTGATAAAACTATTTGTAATGAACTACCTTATTCTTGAAGGTTTCAGACATGGAGACTACTAGCCAGGTTGTGAGAGTGAGATCTTGATCTTTCCAAATTTTGTATGCTTCATTTTCAACAGCAGTTTTCTTGATGGAATCTTCAATGAATTGAGCTGGAATCTTGGAGGACTCTAAATGATCTTCCATTCGTAGGCTCTCCACAGTGAGAATTGCATGATACTTCCATGTGATGTAATTGTCCTCATTAAGTTTGTCAGCAAGAGGTGAAAATTCCTTGGTTGTTGAATCAGAATAGGTGATTTTCATGGTTGCAGAGAAAGAAGCAAAGAAAAGAAAAGAAAAAAAAAAGAAGATGCCCAGAAAAATCAGGCTCTTGCTACCATGTTTGATCTTGAGAGATAAGACCAACAAGAAAAATCAAAGATCGTAGCAGTAGAAGAAGTTGCCAGATGAGAAGAGAGAATAGAAGGGATGCAGAGAAAATTGCTTTACTAAGAAGAACATGATAAACTGAATAATACTTTTGTTGAAGGATTATGACCAATAACTAGGGGCAAGAACGAGTCGCGTTGATTCAAATTTGGGGAGAAAATGAAACTGAACCAATTAAATCCTAATTTGTTTGGTTTTACGTTTTTTTCTTCTTGGACCCGAACCAATCCAACCCGATTAACAGCGGGTTGGATTGGTTCGGGTAATCGGGTATCTAATTAAACAAGAAAATTCAAAAACTTTTTAAGAAATTAAAAAAAAGAAATAAAAATAATATATTTTCTCTTTTTTATATATTTTTTAAAATTAATATTATGGGTAATCGGGTATTCGGGTTGGTTCGGATTACATTCCCCCAAAACCAATACTCGAACCAATATTAGATTGGACCCAATTATTTGTCGGATACTAAACTAATATAATTAGTTCGGGTTGGGTCCGGCAGATAATCGAATACCTGTAAACTATAACAGGATGTATCTGATATAACTAACTAGAGCTATTCTATACACCTAACATTATGTATCTAAGTATCTATCTACTTCTAGGTGTAGTTAATACTAAAATTTTCCGTAACTAATAAAGGTGAAGTGTTATGTTATTGCTATCACTTTTTTTCCTCTCTAAAATAGAGTGTATTCTTATTTGTAATTATTTTTTATTTCTATTTTTATTATTAATTGTTGAGTTTAGAAAATAATAATATTATTGAGTAATGATAAAACATTAATTTGGTTGGGTTTGAAAGCCCAAAAAAATTTGATGTTTGTGTTAGTTTGTGTAGGCCAAAATTCTATATTATTAAATAGGGGTGTGCAAAAAAACCGGTTAGACTAAACTGGATTGAAACTGAACTGAAACTGATTTAAACTGGTCCACTATATTATAAATTGGTTTTAAACCAGTTTGCTGTTTGAAAAAACAGTTTGGTTCAATTTCCTAACCATTTAAAACAGTTTGGTTCAGTTTCAGTTCAGTTTAGCCAATAACTGCACCACGCACACTCTTAATTAGTATAGCCCATTTAAATTGACTCATAGTGCACTAAGTGCAGTCCATTTGTTTGAATGAGAGTAGAGCATTGTAGCTGCAAATAAAATAAAAATCTATTATGTAAAAAAATCTACATCTTACCCTAGCCATGTGCAAAATCGATTTGTGCAAAAGAAAAAGAGGAAAAATTTCATCTTTTTAAGTACAAATAGTTTAGTAGAGAATGTTTAACATTAACATCATAAATTTGATGAAGGAGAATTAAACTTGGAGTCAAAGCTAAGATCAAAGATTGTGATTAAATTGATACAAGATAATCTAAATGGGCTTAGCATGCTAGCTTATTGAGGTTGTTGCTAAAGCTAGACTTCTTGCACCAAAATGGATAGAAGATGCCCATACTTTTGAAAAAAAAAGAGTCTTGTGACTTAACAAATCTTATAAACTCTATTGTTGCTATCGATGTAGCAAGCTCCAGGCTTTGAGTTGTTTAGACTCAAAGTTGACTTATTTTATGCTTTTTGGAGGCAACACTCTTCAATAAAAAGAGGGTTCATCGAGAAAAGCAAAGAGAAATGACGCAAAAATCAGAGTCATTGACATTGCATTATACATCGTCCTCTCTTAAAACGTACTTCATTGTATATCTCGTTTTTCTTAGTTTATTACTTCTTGTTTTCATAACGTAAAAGACATTTGTAAAAGTCAAGAGAGAAAATGTAAGAGTGATAAATTTTAAAAAAGCCATGAAAATTACATCTAAAATCTTGAAGAGGTTCCTCTTATTCCTTTTTGGTAGGAGGATATCCTAGGCCCGACATGCCCAAACTAATCCTTTACGCCTTATCAAGTGCCCATTTCGAGGAGTTTGACGTGGTCATATCCCCTTTTGCATACATGTCACTCTCAAGGTTCGAACCCATGCCTAGCTGGACACTTAAATAACCCAAACCACTTATCACTTGTACTAGGGGGATGTAGGTAAAGATTTTCCTGTTAATCAAGTTGGGTTAACACTTATTTCCTTAGCTAAGTTGGGTTAGCACTTGGTAGTTTGATTTCAAGCTATGTGAGCATAGAAGGAAAGTCTTTGTGATAGGCATTCCTTAGATATAGTTAGTTGAACTCTAGAGGAATTGGTATATGTAATTATAAGTATACTTTTTGTCCTTAATGTTTTCGAGAAGTTTAAAAAATACCCCTGTTTAATTTGATTCAATTTCGTCTCTAAGATTTAAAATAAGTTTCAATTATATCCCTACCGTCAATTTTTTAATTGTCAAGTTATAGTCAACATTTATTTTTCCAATTTTACCTTTTATTTCTACCCTCAACATCACAATACTGCTCTCTCTCTCCCTCTCCTCAACCCCAACCATTCATGTAACATTACGAGGCATCTTCTTTTTTCTGGAGAAGAAAAATTATCAAGTGCACTTATAATAATTAGAAGAATTAATTGATTAATTTTATAACTTAATTAGAGATAAAGTTTGAAGGTCCGCTTGTTACATAAACGAATGTTTAACAATCAAGATTAGCATCACATGACAATGGTTCTTCTTCAAACTTCATATTGATGCTTGCAATTTTTTTTTATAATTTCATCCCAACAAAATAATTATAGTCCAGAGCACATAAGTGAAAGGCACAAGAAAATAAACTAACATCAACAAAACACATAAAATAAATAAAGTGATTAATTACATCCTATTTCATTTTTTAAGCCACCATTCTCAATCTCCCTCGATTGCAGAGCCTATTTAGCCACATGTTCTTGCATTTCCTCAAAGAACATCAACCATTTGAGAATTGTAGAAATAGAGGTGGTCACACAACACAGTGATGTATCGTTAGATTTGGAAACCGACGTAGAGGTGGAGTTGGGGAAATGAGGCAGATCCAAATCAGAAGACGATGGCGGAGGCAGAGATACAGGCAAAGGTCATGATGTAAAAGTAGATCTAGAAGGCGATGTAGTGGTGGAAGGCAATGGCAACCTGTACTCCGTCGTCAATCGTGTCTTGTCTCTTCTTCGTTAGTGGTGGAAAGCAGAGTGTCTTGCCAGTGAATAAAGAAGAAGATGTGGAAAGGTAGGGGGCGGAAGAGGAAGCAGCGGTTGACACAGTGACATTGGCGTGTAAAGGAGGTGGCAACGGCTGCGAGGAGATGAGAGAAGAGATGATGTTGTTGTGGTGGAGGAGAAAAAAGATGATGCTGATGTGGTGGTGGTGTTTCTTCGAGGGATAGTGATGTGTATGCATCTTTGGTTGTTTTTAACTTCAATTTCTCTCTAATTATATGATTATTCTTGTGGTTTATACTCTCAATTTGTCGATCAAACAAACTTGATGTTCTTTTGAGTTTTGTTTATGTTATAGAGTGTTTTCACAAAGGATTTTAGGTGATTAAGGATCACACAAAAGAGGATTGAAGAAGGAAGAACGAAGAGAAGAAGAAAAAGAGAAAAATTCTAAGTCTCAAGCTCCACGTTGTACGTGGAAGCCCACGTTATACGTGGAAATTAACTCAGAAATCATCAAATTGGACAGAGGCTACACGTTATACGTAGGCCACCCACGTTATACGTGGGAATTCTTTATCTCTCTTCCAGTGACTCCACGTTATACGTGGAGAAGCCCACGTTATACGTGGGAATTGCAAAAAAAAGAGGCCATTCCAGTGACTCCACGTTATACGTGGGGTGTCCCACGTTATACGTGAGAATTAAGGTGAATCTCCAGGATTTGACAGAGACCCCACGTTCTCCCCACGTTATACATGGAGGCTGAAAGAGAGCAACGTCCAGATTTCATCAGAATCAATCCAACCCACATCATTAGGGCCTCAAATCATCCACTAATCAAGGGCATAATTGGAAAGATTGAAGATAAGTTTAATTGAAGATCAAGAGAAGAAGATAAAGTTTTGTAACCATAAAAGATAAGATTAGGATTAGATTAGATCCAATTTGAATTTTGAATTGATTTATAAATTAGTTTTAGATTAGTAGGATATAAAAAGAGTGAGAATTCACTCAGCATAGACACACGTTCACTTCATAAAATTTAGGTTTTAGATTTTTATTATGAGTTGCTAAACTACTCCATTGTTAAGGGTGAGGAGCTCTGTTCACCCATCATGAGGTAGTCTTTTGTACATTCGATCATTAATTCATATTGAGGTATTTTCAGTTATCTTCTATGCATGATTTAATTTTCTGCTCTTCATCTCAATAGTTTAGAATCACTGAGAGGTGTTCTTAACTTGTCTAGGGATAAATTAATTAGATTGAGAGATCTATTAGTTTATGCTAGCTGAAAATTAATTCACATAATCAATTAATTCTAACTAGAGATAGTAAAGTTAATTGTTATGCAACTAATAATTCTGTTGGTTAAAATTGGATTAGAACTAGTTTGGATAGAGTGACATTTAATCTAATCTAGGATCACTTTTGAGAATCATAAGGATTAGAATCTGATTTAGATCTTCACCTATTTATTTGATTAATTTACTAAGAGATTAACTTTTGATTAGGTAAATAGAAACTAAGTTACTGTGAGCCCCGTGATTTTTAACCATGACCGTATCAATTAAGTTGAGTATTTCGGAGTACAATTGGGAGTTGACAAAATTACACGTTAGTAACGTAAATAACGTTTAGGACGCGAACCCGAACACCTTCGCTAAAAGTTTGGCCCGGAACGGACCAAACCACGAAATTACAAAACTGCCACTCGTTAGTGGCTATATGAGGGACACACACACAATATTCAGCCATTTACTCCCTTCACTCTCGATCAAAATGAGAGAGAGTTGGGGAAGAGTTGGTTGAAGAATTGACTCGTATCAATACTTCCGCCGCTCACACCAACTTCCAATCGCGATAACTTTTGATTCAGAGCTCCGATTGACGCCCGGTTTGCGGCTACACGAAGCTCTTATCACCCTCTTTATGTTCATCTAACATGCAACGTGTGAGTAAGCCATTCTCAACCTCGTTTCCTCTGTCCAACTTTCTACTCGAAAATGGCTAATCCCACATGTATGTTTCCGAGTTCTTGTGAATTAGGTGATGATCTAGTACGTTTTGGAGCTTGATGATCGATGCCCACAAGCTTGGGTATCTCCGGTGAGACATTTCCAACCCTAGTTTTGAGTTTTGTTAGGATTATATGAAGTTTGATTGTGTCGTGTTGTGTTCTTGTGCGTGTATAGTGTCATAGAGGCTAGAAAACTGGAGAATTGGAGGTTGGGGTGAACGATTGAACATGAGAACGGCGATGGATTGTGCTTGGATGCTCGATGGCGCGATGGATAATTGCGTGTATGCATTGAGCTTGACGTCCAGGTACGGATTTAGATTCAAGCTTACATTATTTAAGCTAGGATGATTGCCTAGGTTAGTTGCACCTAGACTATCTAATAGGAATAAATGAACTTGAGGAATATGATAGAAATGATTGTTGTTGATTGACTATGTGACTATGTGTATGTTTGATGTCGATACAAAATGAATATGCATGTATGATTGATTGTGATTGTGGCCTTGTGCCAAGATGTGTTTTAAATATTGAGGGTTATACATGAGATGGGAATTACATGGATGAATGAGTCCCGTGGGGCGAGGTAATGAGAGAAATAAAATTTAGATGGTTTGATCCAAACGAAAGGATTGAGGATGATTTTGATGATTGAGAATGGTTTCAATGAAATGAGGGATTTTAGAAGAGGTAAATGTTTCAAGGAAGTGATTTTGAAAAGGGCGAGTTGTGGTCTTTGGTGCAAATTTGGTTTCAAACTGAGTTTTTGGGGAAAAACACACGTTTAGCTGCAGTGAATCGATTCAGGTGGAATCCGAGTTGATTCCCTGGGCCTTTTTGGAACGAATTTAAGAATTTTATGAGTATCGAGTCGATTCGCCTGTTGGGTGAACCGATTCGTATTTGCATAGGGACCAAAACTCTCCACCTTCAATCGATTCGTGACTATTTGGAATCGACTCTATCCTTGTGGACTTAAAGAAAAGTACTTGGTTTTCCATCGAGTCGAGTCGGGGTTGTGTTGAATCGATTCGTATCTTCACAGAACCTAAAGGATTTTTAAAATGGTTTCCTGAATCGATTCGACAGGGCTCCGAGTCGACTCCATCTTCAAGATTTCATGAGTTGCCTAGAATCGAGTCGAGTCGATTGGTTCACGAACCGATTCGTTTTTACTCTGATTTCAAATTTAACGTTCAAAACGCCCTCAGAGTCGATTCTTCCTCTTCTGAATCGATTCTAAAGAGTAATAACTTGTTTTTGAAGGCTGAGCAATGATGGTT
>JASCZI010090715.1:25247-35380 GCA_036250425.1 Stylosanthes scabra
TAGTTATATCTCATGTATAGTATCACCCATGTTTTACAAAATCATAACCGTGAGCCTAGGTCTAAGAGGGGTCAGAGGACCAGAGCTCAGCTTACGGCAACAGCGGACCATCGGGAGTAGTAAGTGTCTGTGGGATCTTTGTTTCCACGTGGGACAAAGACTAACGTCGCGGCTTACGGTAGCGGTAGGGGGGCCTCCTGCCAACGTCCCGGCTACTAAACTAGGTTATAGTCATTGAGAAAGAGAAATGAACTCCCACATATATATATATATTATGTTATGAGATGAGAAGGATCGTAAACGATCGGGGCCGGCTGATTGGTCCTCGGGGATGTACGAACGATGGTCATCCAGTGCTAGTTCTGGATCGGTCGGGATTGGCTATGATAACCGACCGGGTGAGCTCACCGTAACCTGCAGGAATAGGCATGCATCATATGCATTTGCTTGACATTGTTTGGGTGTGCCTAATTGCTTACTACTTGCTAATTGTTGTTGTTTGTATTGCTTGCTTGTAATGAACGTTTGTGTGTTAATTGGCTGCTTTGTAAATTCTGATGATTAGAACTAGGGATCGTAAGACTTAGAGGACGAGAGGGAAGGATGAATAACTGGTAGGGCTTTACTGCTAGGACCTTAGGCATAATTAAATAACTTGGCTAAACAAGAGATGTTAGGAATGTCTCGCGTGATCCCGCTAGAATAAATACTGTAGGCTTGGCGCTTTATCCGTACTGAGAATCCATGGGTTGGGGATTCTCACTCCGTATATTATCAGACTTTTCAGGTATAGGTTCAAGCTTGGAAAGTTGGCGAAGCATCCGTGAAGATTATTGAGTGTCTAGCCTTCTCCGAAAGTCCAGTCTTCTGCTGTATAATCATGGTGAACTAGGTGTGGTGGTGTTTGTAGAATAGGATCTTGAGTCAAGTAAAAGACCTAAGCTTCGCAGGTCCTGGTGTATACATGTTGAACCATACTATCTGTATATTATGTACGATTACTTTGATACGAGTAAAAGGTTGTAGCCCTATGGGTCTTGGCTCTATTTTATGTATGAGGAATGGTTATTAATTATATACAATTCGAATGTGTATGTGGATTCGGATTTAGTACTTATGAAGCGGTGTTTGTCTGTCCGTAGCGCTTCGAAATTGATCAAGCATGTTCGCGACTTGGTTGATCGGTTTTGGGGTGTTACAGTTACTAAGAGATTAGGGCTTAGTTATACTAGATTCGCTGTACTTGATTTCTGAAATCCTAGAATTATAAATCGAATGTATGCATTGGCCCTCAAGGGAAAAACATCTCCGAAGCTCTTAACATCTCATTCCATCACATTTAATCTCAAGTAAATTTATGCTCTCTATTTTTCCTATTCTTTGCAATTTTCGAAATTCATATACTCAATTCCCTTCAAGTTTTATTTGATCTGATTAGAATAATTGATAGATAGTATGCTTGATCCTTTATTCCTCGTGGGAACGATACCCACTTCACCGTGGTATTACTTGTACGATTCGGTGCACTTGCCAAGATCGGATAACTGAGATTAACAATACACATTCTTTTGATTATCTAAATCAGATTTTCTTTCTTCTAACCCCCTGGAATTTCCTTTCACTTTGACGTTAGGAAAGTCCAAACTCTTCTCTTGTTTTGTTGCTCGTTTATGCAGAGAAATAGATACAATTTAGGCTACGATTCTGAACCTGAAAGAACACTTTTAAGGAGAATGAGAGAAGCTAGAAGAGCTAGACAAGCAGCATTACAAGAACAACTTAACATGGCAGCCGCAAACAATGATGATGATCTGAATATGGAGAATCAAAACCGAGTTACTTTGTGACAATACATTAATCCCACTGCTGAAAGTTGTGGTAGCACCATCCGAAGGCCAGCGATTCAAGCCAACAATTTCGAACTCAAGCCTGCTCTCATTCACTTGGTGCAACAAGATCAATTCAATGGAAGTTACGAAGACGATCCCAATCTCCATATAGCCAATTTTATGCAAATATGTGATACTCTCAAGATCAATGGTGTGTCCTCTGAAGCCATCCGATTGAGACTCTTTCCCTTTTCTCTGAGAGACAAAGCAAAACAATGGTTTCAAGTTCAACCTCAAGAAAGCATTACAACTTGGGAAGAATTGGTGAACAAATTTCTGACCAAATTCTTCCCACTTCAGAAGTTAGCTAAATTGAGGCATGACATTCAATCTTTCACTCAGAAAGATAATGAATCTCTTTATGAAGCATGGGAGAGATACAAGGAGATGATCAGAAGATGCCCCAACAATGTTTTCTCGGATTGGCTACAAATCCAAATCTTCTATGATGGTATAACATTACATTCAAGAGCTCAATTGATTCCTCAGCTGGAGGATCTCTTCATACCAAAACTGTGGAGGAGGCACAAGATTTAGTTGAATTGGTTGCTAATAACCAATATCTATATTCTAATCCTTCCGAAAGAAGCAATGTGAAGAAAGGAGTCATGGAGGCTGAAGCTTTTAATACTTTGGTGGCACAAAACAAAGTTCTAGCCCAAAAAATTAATTTGATCAATAGCAAGTTGGGGAACATGCAACTCGCAGCTGTAAATACACAAATCGGATCCTGTAATTTGTGTGGAATTCAAGGTCATACAAGTGATGCATGTGCCATGATTCAAGATCAACCATCTACTGAACAAGTCAATTACATGGGTAATGGTCCAAGGCATCTCAATTTCGGCCCCTACTCCAAAACCTACAATCCTGGTTGGAGACATCATCCGAATTTTGGGTGGGGAGGACAAGGAAATCAAGGGCAGAGGCAATATCATAATAATTTCCAGCAGCAACAACCTTATCTCATTCAACTACAAACTTCAACGCAACCTTCTGGATTGGAAGAGGCACTTCAAAAACTAACTCTCTCTACTGCTACATTTGTTGATGGCACTACTAATTTCATGAATAAAACAAAGGCTACATTAAAGAATCAAGAAGCTTCAATCAGAAATTTAGAGGTGCAGGTTGGGCAAATTGCAAGGCAAATTAGTGGGAAAACCCCCAACACTTTTCCTAGTGACACAATCACAAATCTTAAAGAAGAGTGTAAGGCAATCCAATTACAAAGTGGCAAGAAGGTGGAGAAGAAGCTCGAAGAACCAGCTGAAGGTTCTTCTCAAAATCAACAAAAACAAGAGGATGCAACTCCTCCCAAGGTGGCCGAAGATAGGGCTGAAAAACCAGCAGAGAAGGAGGTTCAAAAGCAAAATTTTGCAGCAACAAATGTCCCTTATCCTCAAAGGTTGAAGGCTGAAAATAAAGATAAACAATTCTCCAATTTTCTAGAGATGTTTAAGAAGCTAAAAATAAAGATAAACAATTCTCCAATTTTCTGGAACAAATGCCTCCCTATGCAAAGTTCATGAAGGAACTCCTTTCAAAGAAGAGAGTGTTTTATGGGCAAGAAACAGTGGCACTTACTTAAGATTGTAGTGCAGTAATTCAAAAGCTTCCCCAAAAGTTGAAAGATCCGGGAAGTTTCCAAATTCCATGCACCATTGGTGATCTTACCATTGGAAGAGCTCTATGTGATTTGGGAGCAAGCATAAATCTAATGCCACTGTCCATGATGAAGAGACTTCAAATTGAAGAAGTGAAGCCAACAAGGATCTCATTGCAACTTGCGGATAAATCTATCAAACTCCCTCATGGTGTAGTTGAAAACTTGCTTGTGAAAATTGAAAAATTCATACTCCCTGCAGATTTTGTTATCCTAGATATGGAGGAAGATGATTGTTCTTCTCTTATTTTGGGTAGGTCATTCCTTGCAACTGGCCGGACTTTAATAGATGTTGAAGCGGGAGAATTAACTTTGAGAGTGCATGATGAACAAGTGATCTTCAATGTTTTTAAAGCAATGCAACACCCCCAATGAACCTGAAAATTGTATAAGGGTTGATATCATTGATTCAATGGTTCATGATGCAATTGAAGAAGAAATTTCCAGCAAGCATGAGGAGCTTTTCCCCATTGAAGAACTCGAGCAAGATGAAGAAGAAGATGAGGAAAGTGCAGAAATTTCACATCCAACTAAACCAGAAAAAGTTGTTGAATACAAACCATCAAAGTTGGAACTCAAAACTCTCCCTTCCACACTCAAGTATGCGTTTCGTGATGATGAAGAAGCTCTTCCTGTAATTAGAAATTCTGCACTAGCAAGGGAAGAAGAAGATAAGTTGCTCAAGGTGCTAAGGGAACACAAGACAACACTTGGTTGGAAGATTAGTGATTTGAAAGGTATTAGCCCAACCATGAGCATGCACAAAATTCTGTTGGAAGAAGACTCTAAACCAGTGGTACAAGCTCAAAGAAGATTGAATCCAACAATGAAAGAGGTGGTTTACAAGGAAGTAATGAAGCTCTGGGATGCCGGGATAATCTATCCAATCTCGGACAACACTTGGGTGAGCCCCGTTCAAGTAGTTCCAAAAAAAGGAGGAGTCACAGTCATCCACAATGACAAGAATGAATTGATCCTAACAAAGACCGTCACCGGATGGAGAATGTGCATTGACTACCGGAAGCTCAATCAAGCAACAAGAAAGGATCACTTTCCATTGCCCTTCATTGATCAAATGCTTGAGAGGTTAGCCGGGCATGTTTTTTACTGTTTTCTTGATGGTTATTCCGGGTATAACCAAATTGCGGTTGATCCGGTTGATCAAGAGAAAACAGCATTTACATGTCCATTTGGTATTTTTGCTTATCGTAGAATGCCTTTTGGTTTATGTAATGCCCCTGCTACCTTCCAAAGATGCATGCTCTCTATATTCTCTGACATGGTTGAAAAGTTTATTGAGATTTTCATGGACGACTTTTCTGTTTTTGGTGACTCATTTGATACATGTTTGCATCAACTAGCATTAGTTTTAAGAAGGTGTCAAGAAACAAACCTTGTTTTGAACTGGGAAAAATGTCATTTTATGGTTACTGAAGGTGTTGTTCTTGGTCACAAAATTTCTGAAAAAGGCATTGAAGTTGATAAAGCAAATGTAGAAGTGAATGAAAAATTACCCCCACCAATCAATGTGAAAGCAATTAGGAGTTTCTTAGGCCATGCTAGATTTTATAGGAGGTTCATAAAAGATTTTTCAAAAATTGCTAAACCTCTAAGCAATCTTTTGGTTGCAACAAATCCTTTTGTTTTTAATGAAGAATGCATGGAAGCCTTTCAAACTTTGAAAACCAAACTTGTTACAGCTCCTATTATTGCTCCACCTGATTAGTCTCTACCTTTGGAATTGATGTGTGATGCTAGTGACTATGCAATAGGTGCAGTCTTAGGATAGAAAAAGGATAAATTGTTGCATGTCATTTACTATGCTAGTAAGGTTTTGAATGATGCACAGAAGCATTACACCACTATTGAAAAAGAATTGCTTGCTATTGTATATGCTTTTGATAAATTCAGATCTTATCTTGTTGGATCAAAAGTAATAGTCTACACTGACCACTCTGCTTTTAAGTATCTTCTTTCTAAGCAGGATTCGAAGCCAAGGCTTATTAGATCGGTCCTCCTTCTTCAAGAGTTTGACATAGTGATCAAGGACAGAAAAGGAGTTGAAAATCCAGTGACGGATCATCTCTCTAGGCTCAAAAATCATGAGTCACCAGCAGCTACTTCATCGATCAAAGAGGAGTTTCCGGATGAACAATTATTTCAAGTGAAGATGCTGCCATGGTTTGCTGACATTGCTAACTTCAAAGCCATGAAAGTGATTCCCAAGGATTTCAAAAGGAATCAAAGAAGAAAACTGCTGCATGATACCAATTACTTCATATGGGATGAACCATATTTATTCAAGAGATGTGGAGATGGCATTCTAAGAAGATGTGTACCGGAAGAAGAACAAAAGAGTATCTTGTGGCATTGCCATGGATCCGATTATGGAGGCCATTTTAATGAAAATAGGACTGCAACAAAGATCCTTCAAAGTGGATTTTTTTGGCCTTCACTCTTCAAAGATTCATTCCAATTTGTTAAAGAATGTGATAGGTGCCAAAGAACAAGTGCAGTCACAAAGAGACAAGAGATGCCACAAAACTATATTCTTGAAGTTGAATTGTTTGATGTATGGGGGATTGACTTCATGGGACCTTTCCCACCTTCATACTTGAATAATTATATCTTAGTGGCAGTGGATTATGTCTCTAAATGGGTGATAGCAGCTGCATTACCCACCAATGATTCAAAAGTGGTGATCAAGTTCCTCAAGAAGAACATTTTCAGTAGATTCGGAGTTCCGAGAACTCTAATCAATGATGGAAGAAGCCACTTCAACAACAAGCAATTGGATTCTCTACTTCAAAGATATGGTGTCAAGCACAAGGTAGCCACTCCTTATCATCCCCAAACTAGTGGCCAAGTAGAGGTTTCCAATAGAGAATTGAAGAGGATCTTAGAGAAGACTGTTGCAGCATCAAGGAAAGATTGGGCATTGAAGATTGATGATGCTCTCTGGGCTTATAGTACCACATTCAAAACCCCAATCGGAATGTCCCCTTATCAGCTTCTCTATGGCAAATCATGCCATCTACCTGTTGAACTCGAACACAAGGCATTTTGGGCTATCAAATTTTTTAATTTTGACACTAATGCCTCATCTGAAAAGAGACTTCTGCAGCTGAATGAACTTGATGAGTTCCGAACTCAAGCTTATGAGAACTCATTAATTTACAAAGAAAGAACAAAGAAGTTTCATGACAAGAGGATCCAGCAAAGATCATTTGAACCTAGGCACAAGGTTCTATTGTTCAATTCAAGACTCAAGTTCTTTCTCGGAAAGTTGAGAACAAGATGTTCTGGACCCTTCACAATCACTAACGTCTCTCCTTATGGTCATATTGAGATCATGAATGATAAAGATGGCTACTACAAGTTCACTGTCAATGGACAAAGACTTAAGCATTACTTGGGAGGCATCATTGACAAGGAGAAGATCGTCCACAATCTCACTTAGAGATCAAGCACCGTCAAGCTAATGACGATAAACGAGCGCTTGTTGGGAGGCAACCCATCTATAGTATCCTTAGTAGTATTAGTTTTTGTTTTTCATAGGACATAATCATCTTAATCTTATCTCTAATCAAAATTTTCATCTTCAGGTTCATCACAAAAACAGAGCAAAAAAGGAGAAAGAAGACAGAGAAAGCACTCATCAGAAAATAGGGGAAGTAGCACGTTTCATGCATCATGTTTAACGTCACTCTGGACGTTATACATGCATAATTCATAAGCATTGTAGCATTCTGTCCAGTAGCCACACGTTATACATGAACATCACCACGTATAACGTGGGCTTACGGACTAAAAACCATCAATTGTGGCATGCAGCCCACGTATAACGTGAATGTCACATGTATAACATGGGCATTCTGCCTCATCCATCATCATTCATTGCATATTTACCACGTATAACGTGAGATGTGGCGTTATACGTGGGTAATTTCATCAATTGCATTCATTTGACAGAGGCTACACGTTATACGCCAATCATTCCTACGTATAACGTGCAGCACTCTGCATCATTCAGCCATCACTCACGTTATACGTAAGGAAGTCACACATAACGTCAAATTCAAATTCAAATTTGAACGTTATGTGTGTGCAGAACGTGTGAACGTTGTGTAACAGCTTTTGCATTCATTTCATTCATATTTTGTATTCAATTTTCAAATCAATGACAGCTTTTTCAGAGATTCTTTCTTGATTCTTGAAAGGTTGCATCTTTTCAAAAACCCTTTCATCAAGAGCATGCATATCACAAAATTTTCTGATGCATTCTCAATCATTCATTCACATTCACATGCATTCAATCTCATTCATCCCCAACCACACATCATACACTCATTGCCCCTATATATACCCCCTTCATCAGTATACCATTACACATTCATACCATTCTACTTCTTCATATTACTCACTCTTCTTCCATTCTCCATACACGTTACTTTCTCTCTCCTTCTACTCCATTCTTTTTCTTTTTTTTGCTTGAGGACAAGCAATTGTTCTAAGTTTGGTGTGGGTAGTGTTCACTATCATAAAAAAAATTCTTTTTATTCTCACTCACACTCAAATCCTTTTCTTTTTTTTTTCTTTCAATGGCTTCTTTGTTGAGGAAGAGAAAGGGAAATGCAACAGCTAGCTCTAGCAGTGAAATGCCAAGATTCAAGACTCCATATCATGAAGCACACTTCAAATCCAAGCTTTCAGCAAGGAAGATTCTCAATGAGTTGATCATTGAGGTCAAATTCAAGCAAGGAGGTGGCAAAAACTCATCAACCCAATCCAAGCTGTTGGCCACAACAAGGTCAAGGAATTCTATGCCAATGCTTGGGAACCGGACAATAACAAGAGGAATCCATACTCCTACACAACAATGGTGAGAGGAAAGGACATCAACTTTGCCCCTAGTGACATCAAGAGGGTGCTGAAATTAAAGAAGGATCCACTCCCTAATGTGGGTTCCTATCATGATAGGAAACCCAACAACGATTTGAGGCTTGATGAAGTCCAAGAATGCCTTTGCATTGAAGGAGGTGAATGGGTCCGTCATAGAGATGGAAGGTTTCACTACTTGAAGAGAACCGACCTTGACCCCATGGCCAAAGGTTGGTACGATTTTGTTTGTAGGTCTCTCATCCCAACCACCAACCGTTCCGAAGTAACGGTGGAAAGAGCTGTTTTGATTCACTCCATCATTATTGGAGAGAACATCAACGTAGAGGATATCATTGCCAATTAAATCTACAAGTTTGTTTACAAGACTGACTTGTCATCTAGCCTCCCCTTCCCAAATGTCATTGCTTTACTTTGTTTGGAGGCAAAAGCATTCATTCTGGATGACACCTATATCCCTCAAGAGCCACCAATCAATGGAGAAGCTATGGTGAGAGTAAGAGAACCAAGAGCAAGGAATCCAAGGCAAGCAAGACAACTAAGGCAAGAGGCTCATCCACAACAACAACAACCACCACAAGAGCAACTACAACTACAAGTCCAACAACAACAAGATTTCCTTTCCAACTTCTACACTCATTTTGACAACTCCATGTCAATGATTTATAGAAGACTTGACAACCATCAAGAGGAAAGTAGGAGAAGCTTTGAAGCCCTCAGCACAAGGATGAACAGATTTGATGATCAGTTGAGCTTTTTTTGCTACTCCAACCAAATGATCAACGAGCAAATGCTCTCTCCCTACCAAGACACAACTAGACTCATGAGGGAGATGGAGATGCAAGGAATCCCTGTCACAATGGCCAATTTGGCCATTCATAGGCAAAAGGAGGAAGAGATGCGCCAAGAAAGGATGAGGTATGATCAAATCCTTCAAGAGGCGGCAGCAGAAAAAGCAAAGGAAAAAAACAAGGGCAAGGCTAGAGATGTAGATGAGGAGGACGAAGACACTGATGAAGAAGACTCAAATGGATCGGAAGAATGGTAAGTCTAAGTCAAGTGAGAAAGAGTGAGAGGGTCAAATAAAATGTGAGGAATTATGTTCTCTTTTGTCCTCTCAAAAATAATTACCATGTCTTCTTGTATTACTTTTGTCATTGTGTCCTTGTCATATGTTTGTGTTTGTGTCTTTTGTCAAGTATGAGTCTTGTTTTTCAATTGAATAAATGCCATGTAATCTCTTGAGTGATCTTAGGCAAAACAAGTGCTAAATTGATGTATACATTGAAAGATGTAATGCTTGCATGAACACTCAATAAGAGAACTTCTGTGGTTATGAATTATGCTTTGTTGATTGATTAGGAAGTGAATTTCCTTTTGAGAAATCCTCTAGAGAGTTATTATGTGACTTCTTCATGAAAAATAGTGAAACTTCAATCAGTAAAACTAAAAGTAAGAAGAGGGAAAGGAATTCAAAGAAAAATATTAAGGCTTTGAGCATCAATGACTGGGAAGTAAAAGGAATGAAAAGAAAAACTCAAAAAAGTTCTCCCTTGTTATATGCTTGTGATGAAATTGTTTCAGGGAAAGAGGCTTGGGTAAGTAAATCCGAGGAGTGCTTTATCACTTGATAACTTGAGCCAATTGGTCCGGGATTATCGATTGAACACCTACTCTAA
>JASCZI010090715.1:35390-49943 GCA_036250425.1 Stylosanthes scabra
AAGAAAAATCCCTCATAAAAGGAACAATGAAATGAAAAAATATTGATTGAAAGGAAATAATAAAGAGAAAGAATTGGTTGCATAATATCTCCTAAGAGAGAGGACTTGAGGGATTCATCTTTTCAAAGAGATCAACAAGTGTGAAGAAGTACCATGAGGAAATCTTAAGAGTCTCAGTAGAGTAAGAGAAATTGAACCTTAAAACATGTTTTGATTCTTGCTTTGCTTGAGGACAAACAAAAGATTAAGTTTGGTGTTGTGATGCGTATGCATCTTTGGTTGTTTTTAACTTCAATTTCTCTCTAATTATATGATTATTCTTGTGATTTATACTCTCAATTTGTCAATCAAACAAACTTGATGTTCTTTTGAGTTTTGTTTATGTTATAGAGTGTTTTCACAAAGGATTTTAGGTGATTAAGGACCACACAAGAGAGGATTGAAGAATGAAGAACGAAGAGAAGAAGAAAAAGAGAAAAATTCTAAGTCTCAAGCTCCACGTTGTACGTGGAAACCCACGTTATACGTGGGAATTAACTCAGAAATCATCAAATTGGACAGAGGCTACACGTTATACGTAAGCCACCCACGTTATACGTGGGAATTCTTTATCTCTCTTCCAGTGACTCCACATTATACGTGGAGAAGCCCACGTTATACGTGGGAATTGCAAAAAGAAGAGGCCAAGTTCCAATGACCCCACGTTATACGTGAGGTGTCCCACGTTATACGTGAGAATTAAGGTGAAGCTCCAGGATTTGATAGAGACCCCAAGTTATACATGGGGAGAGCCACGTTATACGTGGAGGTTGAAAGGGAGCAACGTCCAGATTTCATCAGAATCAATCCAACCCACATCATTAGGGTCTCAAATCATCCACTAATCAAGGGCATACTTGGAAAGATTGAAGATAAGATTAATTAAAAATCAAGAGAAGAAGATAAAGTTTTGTAACTATAAAAGATATGATTAGGATTATATTATGATTAGATTAGATCCAATTTGAATTTTGAATTGATTTGTAAACTAGTTTTAGATTAGTAGGATATAAAAAGAGTGAGAATTCACTCAGCATAGACACACGTTCACTTCATAAAATTTAGGTTTTAGATTTTTATTATGAATTGCTAAACTACTCCATTATTAAGGGTGAGGAGCTCTGTTCACCCATCATGAGGTAGTCTTTTGTATATTCGATCATTAATTCATTGAGGTATTTTCAGTTATCTTCTATGCATGATTTAATTTTCTGCTCTTCATCTCAATAGTTTAGAATCACTGAGAGGTGTTCTTAACTTGTCTAGGGCTAAATTAATTAGATTGAGAGATCTATTAGTTTATGCTAGCTGGAAATTAATTCACATAATCAATTAAGTCTAACTAGAGATAGTAAAGTTAATTGTTATGCAACTAATAATTCTGTGGGTTAAAATTGGATTAGAACTAGTTTGGATAGAGTGACATTTAATCTAATCTAGGATCACTTTTGAGACTCATAAGGATTAGAATCTGACTTAGATCTTCACCTATTTATTTGATTAATTGACTAAGAGATTAGCTTTTGATTAGGTAAATAGAAACTAAGTTACTAAGAGATTAGGGCTTAGTTATACTAGATTCGCTGTGCTTGATTTCTGAAATCCTAGAATTATAAATCGAATGTATGCATTGGCCCTCAAGGGAAAAACATCTCCGAAACTCTTAACATCTCATTCCTTCACATTTAATCTCAAGTAAATTTCTGCTCTCTGTTTTTCCTATTCTTTGCAATTTTCGAAATTCATATACTCAATTCCCTTCAAGTTTTATTTGATCTGATTAGAATAATTAATAGATATTATTGTTTGATCCTTTATTCCTCGTGGGAACGATACCCGCTTCACCGTGGTATTACTTGTACGATTCGGTGCACTTGTCGAGATCGGAGCGTATCAGATAGAGAAGAAGAGGGATAATGAATATGAAGGGATTTAAGGGTAAAATTGAAAAATAAAATATTGACTAAAATTTAACTGTAAGTGTAAAATTGAAACTTATTTTAAATTTTAAGGATAAAATTGAATCAAATTAAATGTTAGAGATATTTTTAAAACTTTTCAAAAACGTTAGGGACAAAAGATATACTTTATCCTACATGATTTCATAGTGAAATTCTACCACAGTTGTGGTTGTGGTGAAGATTGGATGTAAGCCGCAGAAGAGGTTGATGAACCAGGATAAGTTGTGTGCTTTACTGCTTTCTTCTTTGCGTTTTACTTTTTTGATGCTCAACGTTATAAGACAAAACAAAATTGTCTCTAGATCTTTTAACGGTAAAATTACAACTATTTTATTTTGCACATCATAAATATATGTATTTTTATTATTTTAAATATATATTTTATATTATAATAATTTTATTTGTACACTAAAATCAATTATCATGTATTTATATATAAATACATGTATAATTTTAGAACGGTGCTACGGAACCAACGTTAGGGAGCCAATAATTAAGTTATCATCCAAAATTTATATGAGTTATCATCCGTAACTCATATATCTAACATTAAGTTATCATCCAAAATTTATATAAGTTATCATCTCTAATATGTGTTAACTTTCTATTGATCATAATATGTTTACTCTCTAGTCTCTTTTTATGTTAAAATATAAAATATATATTAAAAATACAATAATTCTATTTGTACACTAAAATCAGCCACCAAAATCAGCCATTATGTATTTTTGTATTTTTATATGTATACAATACATGTCAACCATTCATCTCTTGTATCACGCGCCTCCTGGACGTCTTCATATTTCAGCATCTCACTACTTGGTGCTTTATCATGCGAGGCTTGATATTTCCCCACTAAAACTGCTCAATCCTGTTTCTTTATTGCTCGCCCTGGTTTTTCTTATTTCTTTGCCGCTTGCCGTCTCATTTTTTTCTCCACGCCGAACCACCTAATTCTTCGCCTTTGTTCTCTTCCCTTTGATCGCTGGTTCTAAGTTTTTTTTTTCTTTTTTCATTTTCGATCTGGTTGATTTTTAGAAGGAGCCAAAGAAGGAATTAATGGGCGTGGTCATTGTTATACTTTTAGATCTATGTATGTGAATGTAACATACCAAACAATTAAATTAAACTACCCTGTAATTACCTTTGTACTTGGACTTATCTTTTCTCAAAGCTATGATATAACCTTTCAAAATGCTTGAAATTTTTATCTTGCGCTTCTATGGATATTAGACTTTTGATGAACAGAGAGATGCAGTGAACAACAGAAATATTCAAGTGCAAGATTTAAAAGAAGAAGAAATAAGAAACAAACTTTACTCTTGGGAGTTAGGACAATAATAGTAGATTTTAATTGATGGACATATTGCTCATTACTTATAACAGTAGAAAAAAAATTATTTACTATAAAAATCTCTTTTTTTTTTCCCTTAGCTCTCTTCCATTCTCTACAAGAATCTATGGAAGCTATCCATCTTTAGCTCCGCTCAAACCAATTCACAAATATATTATAATTAAACACACTCTAAACTAAACGCGTTCAAGATAATAATCAAATTCAAGAATTTAAATTAAAGTTTAAATCATATTATAACCAGATTATAATCAAACACATTTTAAATTATTTTACAAAATTTGATTATAATCAAACGCGCTCAAATTAATAATCAAACTCAAGAATTCAAATTAAAGTTCAAGTCATATTATAATCAAACACATTCTAAATTATTTTACAAAATCTAATTATAATCAAACATGTTAAACTTAATAATCAAATTCAAGGATACAAATCAAAGTTCAACTCATATTATAAACATATTACATATTATAATCAAACATACTTCAAATCATAATTCAAAAATTAGCTTATAATCAAACACACTCAAAACTATAATCAAACATAAAATTTACAAAGTTCAAAAATTATATTATAATCAAATATGTTCTAAATTATAAATCAAAATCAACTTGCAATAAATCAAACTCAAAGTAATAAGCAAATTACAGAATCCAAATACAGTCCAAAAGTAAAACTCTTGTATACATTGCGTTGTCCTTGTCTCTCTATTTCAACTATAACATTCAGAAAAAAAAATAGTTAATTTAAATGAATAAAATCATAAAGGGAGAGTTTTAACTATGGAAGAACTCTTATAATAATGAATAATAATGATGGAAATGGAAATATCATATTTAAGCATTTTCATTACGATATGCAAAGTTTTGCAGTGCAGCTTAGCATCTTTTTTGGAGTGGTACTTCACACTTAGCTTTCCAATGGATCCTCCATTGGGATCTTTTACCAGCCTTGCTTCAAATGTTATCTTCTCCGTTGTGTCCGGCAGACCCACTCCACTGGCAACTCTGCAGTTGTACTTGTATCCATAGTTAGCCTCATCTATTGCCTCCACTTTGTGTAATATATATTTGCTTTCCCCATCTGCATAAAATTACTATTTTCCTCTCGTACTGCACCCATTACGAAATCAACATTCATTGACTCTTTTTTAATTGTCACACTAATTCTAATTATAATTAATTCACAAAACCTAATCACTAACGGAAGTGATGCCTCTTTTGCTTTTGCTGCTGTTTTGTCTTCTTTTCCTTAGAATACGAAGAGGAAACAAATGAAAACGAAAGCACGGTAGAGCAAAGCACAGTGATGGAGTACGCAGTCGCGAAGAGGTTGCGAGACGTAGCGACATGAAGAGGGGATTAAGGCACAGGGGTAGCATGACAGGGCAATGTGAAGAAGAGCAAGGCCCCGCACGACGGAGAGAGAAGGAGTGAAGCGCTGGGAAAGAGAGACGGTAAGTCAGGAGGCTAAGGAGTGAAGTGGAGCGAAGGAGGAAAGAATAGAGCGCGCGTTGAATTAAAAGGTAGGCGCGTGTTAATTTTGTGAGAGTATAATTGGTTTTTTTTAGTTTTTTGTATTTTGTATTATATTGTATAAAATACAGTGGCCGAAAGTAATGTGCACCTAGCATAATAACATTAGGAAAAAGTCTTATAGTCAATAATACTCAATATTATGGGAGATAATAAAAAACTAATATTATTTTTTCTTTTACCACCACGATTGGCCTTTCACACTAGCAACATAATCCATAAAATTAACATAAGATAACGGATAAAAGTCACGTGATTAGTAGCCGCGAAAGCTTCCTTCTCTTTTCTCGCTGTCACATTCACGTCCATTTACGTAACGCATCGCACATATGCTTCTCCATCCTCGGTTACGCTACAAATTCATTAATTAATAAATAAAATAATAATATTCTACCTACAAAAAATCAAAATCAAAATCATTAAATCAATATCAAAATCCAAAATAACCGACGGTTGCATGAATGTTCATGCTTCTAATCCACTGTATCTTCTTCATCATCATCCCTAAAAAAACAACCAAAGCGCCCATAATAATAATAATAATAATAATAACATTAATGCAACACACGCACACAGAAAAAAGAGAGAGAGAGAGAAAATAACCCAATCCCTCTCTTTCTATCGTAATTACGAATTCCTTTTCTCTTTTCTCTTTTCTTTTCTTTTTTTTTTTAATTTCTCTTCTCTGTAACCATCATTTTATCTTATCTTCTTCAACCCCACACTAACATTGCCTAGATCTCACACCTGAGGGGGGAATTAAAAAAAAAAAATTCAATTCATTCATTTGTTTTTGGAAAACATTTTTTGTCTTTTCATATTCTTTCTTCCGATTTGTTCAGTTTCTTTTTTTTTTCATCCGATCTGTGAATTCTGGTTCCTGGAATTAGGCGCTGGGATTAGCTTTAGGTTAGCTTAGGGTTCCAAAAGAAAATATCAATTCTCCATTTTATTTATTTCTTTGTTTTTTTGTAAGAAAATTATTTTTTCTTGTAAAGAGTTTTTTGTGTTGAACTTGAATGGAACCTCGCGTAGCGAATAAGTTTCGGCTTGGCAGGAAGATCGGTGCCGGTTCTTTCGGGGAGATTTATTTAGGTTCATCTCTGTTTCTTTCTTTCATTTCTCTTGATTTTCTTAAATCATATTCGCAATTTCAGTATATATGTTGTTTTTGTTGACCATGGTGATGATACATTGATGATGATGTTGATGATCGTTTTTGTTATTTCTTTATCTTTTCAGGTACTAACGTTCAAACTAATGAGGAAGTTGCAATTAAGCTTGTAAGTTATGCTTACCAATTGGTTTATATATATATATATTGAATTGAATTGAATGAATTGGAGTACTTTTTGTTTTGTTATTGGTGTTTGTTTGTTTGTTTATTGGTCAGCTTTGTATTGATAATTGACAATTTTTGGGAGAGACATGGTTTCATGTGTAGTCAGTTTCTTGCTGCTATGAATTGGGGGGTTTGTGAAATTTGGGTTTGGCATTAATTTGCACTTGGTACCCTGTGATCCTAATGTCGATGGTGAGGGAGCTTTTGTGCAACTCTAACATTGCTGCTTGGTTACGGGTAATCCTAGAAATAGCCTTTTTTCTTGTGGGGTTATGTCTTCATATATCTACTGGCTGCAAACCCCAGCAGTTGGGAGCCTTATGCATTTGATCAAACCATTTTCTTGATGTTGTTATTGCTTGCTGTTTCCTTCCTTTTGGGAAGATGACTGGATGGACACTTCAAGGCGTTTTTTAGGAAGATGGACCTTTTGGACCTTTTAATTTAAGCCTTCAATGAACAATTTAGGAAGATCAGTAACTTTTTATCCTTCATAACAGTTTAGCCTCCAATCAATGGATGCTTTTCTATTTTAAAACATTATTATGGTAAGGGTGAGAATTTGGTGATATGCAGTAGGTTTATTAGTTATCAAGTGATTCGACTGCTAAAGCATAGCTAAAACAGTGTAGTGTGTTGTCCTGCTTGTTATAATTTAAGCTATATTTAACTCTTCTGAAAAAGAGAGGACTACACATTTTTTTTTTAAAAAAAAAAAAAGAAAAAGGAGAGGACTACATTTTATAATATAGTAATGAAGATGCTTGGCACTGTTGACTTGCTTATCCTGAGTACTTGCTAGATCTTGAATATATATGAGTGTTGCAGATATGTTTTTCTTGATCTTTTATTTCTCTTGCTCTGTGCCCTTCTAAATCAGGAAAATGTCAACACAAGACATCCTCAGTTGCTCTATGAGTCTAAGTTGTACAGGATTCTCCAGGGAGGAAGTAAGGACTGTTGTCTTGCATCTCCATTTCATTAGTGCATTTTTCTCTCAGCCACTCTCTTTTATTAACTATTTTTATTTGTAATTTGTAAAAGGTTCTGACTAAAATTTTGTCTTGGCAGCTGGTATTCCAAATATCAAATGGTTTGGAGTAGAGGGAGAATACAATGTTCTAGTCATGGATCTCCTTGGACCTAGTCTGGAAGATCTATTCAACTTCTGTAGTAGAAAGCTCTCGCTAAAGACGGTTCTCATGCTTGCTGATCAAATGGTAGGCCCTGTTTGGTGAAAATGATTCACCTATGTTTGAGTCAAGAAAGTTCATTGAACTATTTCATCCAAGTGATGCAATAAGCAAATTATGCATTTAGGACTTCTAGATCCTATTTTTACAATTGGTAACTAATGAGGTGATGGTAATCACTAACCATTAAATTCTTATAACATGGATGAGTTGTTGAAATTTGTTAAAATGCTATATTGATAAATATTCCTATCTAATCCTATTTGTCCTTATCTTTTGTTTAATGCCAGATCAACCGTGTTGAGTTTATTCACTCTAAATCATTTCTACATCGGGATCTCAAACCAGATAATTTCCTCATGGGATTGGGAAGACGGGCTAATCAGGTAGCTTATGTTGATTACATGTGGACTTTTAATGTATTGTGTGTTCAGTTCTTAAAATCTTCGATGCACATTTATCCATTATGTAGGTTTACTGTATTGATTTTGGATTGGCGAAGAAATACAGAGATAGTACAACTCACCAACACATTCCTTACAGGTAAGGATTCAGTTGGTTTAAGTGAATTTGCTAGTAAGTAATAATCTAAGGTTACTGGTATTGTTAAGCCTTGATGACATGTGGAGTTCATATGATTAAATTTTAATTTCTAATTAATGCCACATGTAAATTGCCAGTTATCATATATTATTCATCTTCGTATCAGGAAAAGATTAGGGCATGCATATAAAAATAAAAATTGATGTAAAAGCTGATTTGTTCAACTCAATGTTTTCTGTAATTTTGACTTTCCTATCAAATACGAACTTTTTTTCCCATACACATTGCAAGTGAAAATTGTTTAATCCTCTTTTAGAGAGCTAGAAATAGTCTATGACTAGTGTATGGGTGTAAGCAGCAACAGACTTTAAGTGTAAATAGTAATTTATGATTAAGAGTAAAACAACATCAAGATTGGGTGTGACGGTATAAAGAGCTCAACTCTGTATCTGTTTCTTCTCTATAAGGTAACGCTAAGCCTTCCCCTTTTTTGCTAGGACCAGTACACATATAGTAGGAGCTGGTAATTAATCTCTGATACTAAAGAGTAGAACCCCACCCCCTTCTCTCTCTCTCTCTCTCTCTCTCTAAACCCCCAAACCACACACAACAATAATAGAATGATTAGTTGGAATTCTAAAACCATGAAAACGAAAGGTGCATGCCCTATGCTGAAAATGTTATTCTTCCTTCATGAGCTGAATGTCAGGTTTCTGAATTTTGTGTAGTATAATTTATGTATCCCTGTTGTTGTTTAAACAATAAATTTGCATAGAAGCTTTTTTTAAAAAAAAAAAAATTATAACATTGTTTTATTTTCTTGTTCTTAGAAGTAATTTATTAACCTGGTCCTGGTGGGTTTGCTATGGGAAGTGAATTAGATTTATCATGCATAAAATGCATTTTAAAATTGCTTTTTTACCTATCCTAGACCAGGCTGTTACTGATGATATTGTTGATTTATCTGGTTTTGTCGTGTAACCTATTTGATCATTATACTGCAGGGAAAACAAGAATTTGACTGGAACTGCAAGATATGCTAGCATGAATACTCACCTTGGCATTGGTATGTACGTTCATTTTTTTCTTCCATGGCATTTGTTTAATATTTGAGGATGTTTTACCTAACGGACATATGTTGCTGGTTACTTCTTGGGTGATTGATGGATAGAGCAAAGTCGAAGAGATGATTTAGAGTCTCTTGGTTTTGTCTTGATGTACTTCCTAAGAGGAAGGTGATTATTGGGCTCTTTCCTACCTCGTTATCTTTCAGTATTGTGTAGAAAGCCTTTGGCTTGATTTGCATTTTCTATGTAGTCTCCCTTGGCAAGGACTTAGAGCAGGAACCAAGAAACAGAAGTATGAGAAAATCAGTGAAAAAAAAGTCACTACCTCAATAGAGGTGTGTGCATTTTTACTAGCCTCCTTAAAAGCATGTGGGTTATCTCATGAATTGCAATGATAATTTATTGGTTATTCCAGGCCTTGTGTCGAGGTTATCCAACAGAATTTGCATCGTACTTCCATTACTGCCGCTCATTAAGGTTTGATGATAGGCCAGATTATGCTTACCTCAAGAGAATATTTCGTGACCTGTTTATTCGTGAAGGTTTGAAATTTTCATATTGCAATCATACTTTTGTTATGCTTGTCATGTTGTGTATATAATATGATTTGCTATTTCAATATAAGAAGGACAATGCTGGATATTTACTTTTCTTATATCTATCTTGGTATTGTAACAGGATTTCAGTTTGATTATGTGTTTGACTGGACTATCTTGAAGTATCAGCAATCACAACTAGCCACTCCACCAACACGTGCTGCTGTAAGTTTTTTTTCATTCGTCATATTTTTCTTTGGGATCTTTTCCATCAGCAGCAGATTGAACTTTGATATGCTTCTTTTTAAGGCTCCTAATGCTGGAACTAGTTCTGGAATGCCTCCGCCTGTGACTGGTGCTGCTGATAGGCAGACAGGTAGTTCCTTTGAAATTCTCTTTAGGGTGTGAATGATCTTCTCTCAATTTTGTTTTTTACGCTTCTTTTTGACATTTGATTTCAGACAGAATATTTCATAAGTATTTTCCTTATGTTTTCAATTGCATTTGTGTGTTTGTGTCTTGCAGGAGGGGAAGAAGGAAGAGCCCCTGGCCTGGTTTCAGTGGATTCAAGGCGATTAATGTCAGGGCCGATTTTAAATTCTGTAACTTCTTTAAAGCAGAAAAATGCGGTTGTCACTGATTCTGCTGTTAGTAAGGATGCTATGGTGAGTGTTTCGCGTGCATGCCTGCATGGTTTCATTCGGATTACTTTTCAATTAGATTCTTTTTTCCCTTTCCTTTTGTAACTCTCACTTATACGGAACCACCCCTAGTTTTGTTCCTGCAAACTTAATATCTACATCATATGTGATCATGCAGTTATCTAGCACCAATATCTTGGGCCAGTCAAGCGGATCAAGGCGAATTCCTGCTGGAAGCCGTGAGACTTTTGCTGCTGTTGAATCGGATCCTCGTACGCGTATGACAGATGCTAGCCCTGGAGCGGCAAACAGAGTTTCAAGTGTGCGAAAAAGTTCGCCTATTCGATCTTCGGATCCCAAGAAAGTAGTATCATCCGCTAAAGGTGCTTCGCATGTCAAGAATTATGAAAGTGCAGTTAAGGGTATGGAGCGTTTGCAGTTAGAAGATGATGAAAGGGCCCCTTAATTTCTCACATTTTTTTCACAATTGTGTAAATGTAAAATTGAGTTTAACAGGTAAAGCAACAGTTACTTACGACGCCAAGGTGAGCTGTGAAGAGGTGTAGGTCTGAACTCAGAAATATGTCTTTTTCACTGTTATCTCACATCTTATAACGATAAAGCTGAGATGTTGAAAGAATTTCAGCTAAAGTAGGGATAGTTCTTGCTATAAAGCTTAGGTCTTGGCACTTGTGTTCTGGCGGGAAAACCATAAGTTTTGTAACCTTTTCCTGTGAGATATTTTTTTGATTTACCGTATATGCTTACTGTCATGTGGGCTACATAGTTCAAATCTATTAATTACCAACCAAAACAACTGTAATTAGCCATTGTACTTAGGTTTTGCATGAAAATTGATTTGTCCAAATTTTAAGGGTCCTTGGAGATTACTGTGCAATTTCTCTACCTTGCGATATTCTTTAAGTTTACATTATTCTTTTGTCTTTCCCCTTTCTAATTCGTATTTCATTCTTTTTAATAAAGTTGTATCATATTTGATATTTCATATATCATATATGATTTCAATCTATGAAATTGTTTTGCAAACTGGATAGTTCTTGTATTCATGTCTGGAACTGTAAGATGTGCTTTGAAACGCTTCATATTTCATTATTGTTAAGAGGATATAATATAACGATTTGAAGTTCATTGTCATGCAGATATTGTTAACTCTGATCTGCCGCGTAAAGGATGTACTTCAGAAACTCCAAGATTTGTACCACTAAATCCCTCGGTTTGGTCGCATTGGGAAGTTTAGCATGTTGTTGAAGGGTATTATTATTTGAGAAGTTCTAGTTATTGTTGTTTTTTTTTAAGAGTCACAATGTCAAAGAATGTTCTCCCAAAAGTGAAAGTACTAGTATAATATATAGAAAGATGCTAATTGTACTTTGGTGTATATATAAATTATGTAAAAACTTTAATAATAAATACTTAGTTCTTGTCGTTTCGATTTTCCTTTCCACTCTGTTCTATTTGATCAGTTTTGTTCAACACAAGTTTAAGTAGGAAGTTGTTATTATATATACACCGCAATCAGGGTATACATCGTCAAACACAATGACTATTCCTTATTGATTTATATCTAGATGGGTGTGGGACAATTGGTTTGGAGTATGTTCCTGTCACTGCCTACCTACTACTACTAGTCTGATATTTCACCCCATTGCACGTTTAAGACACACCTAAGCTTAATCTTACTCTCGTCCAACTTCCTAAAGAAAATCAGTTTTGAAATTAGCATGTTGTCGCAGTAACATAAGTTTCACACTAAATTAGCACGTTGTTTTGAAATTAGCATGCTGGTTGTTAGGACTTGGGATGTTAGTGCTAGCTTTCAAAATTGCTTGAATATTGATATATAAGTACTCTGAATTAAGTTATTCAAGATTTCAAGTAGAGAGATGAAGATGAATGAACACCTCAAAGGACTACTGTGAAGGTACAATCCCCACATGAACACAGGCATGAAGAACATATCTACACCAAATTTACTCCAAAAATGGGGAGGATCATTCCGAAGAACGCTAATGATGTAACCTTAGCTTAGTTAAGTTCCCTGTGCCTGTTCATCCAGTCATGGTAGTATAGTAGTACGCACATCGGTTGACCCAGAATACAAAATGTGAACCAAAACACCATATTTCCAACCTGGAATCAAGAAAATAACAATTAATCCCAACAACATAAAACCAATTTGAAGATAATTAAGGTAATTCTTAAACAGGACACGTGAGGAGCATACCATTGAGCTTTTGCATTTCTTTTGTAGGAAGTTAGTGACAAGGGATAGAGGAACCTAGAAAAAGGGAAGACAATCATCATTAAATTTGGCCCAACAGGTGCCTATTAATCCACATTTTTATAAATTAAATGTGAAATAAGAATATATTGGAGATTAAATGAAAATGGTAAGAATATTATATTTAAACTGAAAGGTCGAAGGTTCGATTCTTGGTTTTAACAAAATAATTTTTATACATTATATGGGGAAGAGTATTTTGGGAAAGAAAATTGGTGTAACAAATTATAAATATTATAATAAAGTAGCCCAAAGTCAGATGGAAAATTGGAAATAAGTCCTTACCTGAAACATAATTCCCATAAAGGCCCACAACTTGAACTTGTGGCAGGGAACAGCAATGCAAAGCTGCATTAAGGAAAACAAGAATTATAAATAGAAGTGGTAAGTTCAGGTAAATTTGGCAATTAACGTGACAAGCTATTGTATCTGCATCCTATTTTTTTTTTGTCGTGCTTATTTGGGCGAGCTTCTCGTAAAAGATCTTTTTTCGAGCTATTTTTTTTTAAAGATATTTTGTAAAAGTAAAAGTAATTTTATGTTTGGATATCTCATATGATAATATCTTTTTATTTATCAATTATGTTTGAATACAATGTAAAAGTACTTTTTTTGTTTATTTACTATGTTAAAAACATTTTTTTTTCAAGTAAAAAATATCTTTTAAAAAAAAATGTAAAAAACATTTTCTAAAAAAAAATGTTTTCTTTTTATTTTACTAGTGTTTTCACTTTTACTATTAGAAATTACCCAAACACGCTAAAAAACATAAAAATATCTTGTTTTTGTCAGAAAAAAATCTTTTTTTAATCAAATAATGCCATCCAAACAAGCTCGAAATGCTTGTTAGATATTAGGAAGCCGAACAGTATTGTTTGTGTGTCATATGAGAAATTTAGAAACTGCCAGGTACCTAAGGTTTTTGGTAACTAAACAGTGATTAGATTACTGAAACCATGTAGTTTTGATAGCTTAAAAGGCAGGTATCATATTAAACTGAGAAATCTAGAAATCAGTCATAAATTTATGTCTTATTTATCAATCCTTCCCCAATAGTCACACCTGCTAAGGGTAAGACGAGAAATAATAAGTCAGAGGTAATGACTAGGACTAGCGCAATATCACTTTCTCCTCAACTTCTCAAACCAGAGTAAAGAAAATAATGCAATCTTCTTTCATGAGCTAAAGTAGCATTAGAGAGAGAGACACACACAAACCTCATGGAACACCGCAGAAATCAGGAAAGAAATTAACACAGCAGCATCCTGTACAAAATTGTGAAGATCAAACACAGAAATGTACAACTAAGAAATCAAGATATCAATTTTTAATTAAAGATCCAATACACATCAGTGAAGGAGAAACAACTACGTTGACAAGGATTAGCTGAAATTAAGGACCAAAATAAAAGGACAACAAAGATTATTAACATGATCAAAATCAGATGAATTTCCTCAAACATTCTTTTTATTATGTCAGTTGACATATATGACTACTATGCAAAAGAGAAATACTAAGTGACAGAGAAAATGATGTGTTTGAATGATGTCTATCATTTGAAAACGTTCCACCAATATTACAGGTAGAGATAAATGTCATATATTAAAAAGAAGATTAATACCATACCTTCCAGAGATTTCTATGTTTTATCATTCAGTAAAAGAAGTCAGAAATGTTTACAATTTACTTGATTGATATTAAAAAGATGTCCAAACATGTTATTTCTTAATGCAAATGTATGAAAACATACCATTTGTGCAAGTATAAGGGATTGATTTATTTTTATATCAATTATGTAACATTTATTTTTTTATTATTATATCATAGTATCGACTTGTCATAGAAAAATTACAATACTACACTAATATCCTAAAGACAGTTTTCATCATCTAAGTATAAAATGTTCTTTCATATATAGCTAAGGCCTAAGAGGTTACTTTACCTTAGACATACCATGCCTAATGCATGGAAAATATACATGGCGAACCATCCATTTGTGCACAGGCTGCATTAAGAAACAATCAGTTCAGCAGTATA